>JACJUY010001148.1:43460-94678 GCA_014220935.1 Platorchestia sp. MABIK
CCCAGTCCACGATTAACGGCCCAGTCCACGATTAACGGCCCAGTCCACGATTAACGGCCCAGTCCACGATTAACGGCCCAGTCCACGATTAAAAACGGCATTAGACAATTTCATCGCACGTGCAAATTTCAACGACACATAATCTTCGAATCTTATTTCTGTACAGAACTTCGCCTAAAAAAAGTTATATTGAAAGAATGCTAGAGAACACATAAAAATAAGACAAAATGAAACATTCATTGTACGCGAGATGTACGTTATATCACTATTTACGAGAGATGTACTTTATATATTTATTTAAAATCGTGAAATTAACAAAAAATTGAGCCCGCGGTGGCATGCCCTTGACAACCCGCGAAGCAGGTTTACGTAATCCCAACACCAGCGCTGCGTGAACAGATTAAGCCTCAGGGCTTACGCACCGGCTTCGACAAAAGCGCTTATCTGACTGTACAATTCCCTCCAACTAGAAACCTAGAGACCTTAGTTCCCTAACCATTAACTGTTGCCTAAAATACTAGGGATAGCCATAAACAGTTGCTAAAGTTCACCAAATTGGGGCAGTTATAATTATATGAGATCTAGGTTTAGAGGAGGAAATCTAGTTTACATTTCATTTATATTCTCAAGTCATTCTTAAGCTCATCTGGCGTCATTGAAGGATTTCGCATAAAATATATCAGATATCAGTATACATTACACATCCGCAGAAAATGCATTTTCCCACAATTCAACTAGAAATTTATTGCCATCAATAGCTGGAAATGTATTGGCCGCCAAAACAGCAAGAACTGCGTTGTCACCACTTCAACTGGAAATGGACCCCCCACCACCACAGCAGGATATGCACTCGTCACCACTACAGCAGGAAATGCACTCCCCACCACTACAGCAGGAAATGCACTCGTCACCACTACAGCAGGAAATGCACTCCCCACCACCACAGCTGGAAATGCACTCCCCACCACTACAGCAGGAAATGCACTCCCCACCACTACAGCAGGAAATGCACTCCCCACCACTACAGCAGGAAATGCACTCCCCACCACTACAGCAGAAAATGCACTCCCCACCACTATAGCAGGAAATGTACTGTACAGCAGGGAAAGGCTATCAATGAAACATAGAAGCTTCAAGTTGACGCGGCGTCAAGTCCACGTCCTGTCTTCAGTTCAAAATTTTTTCGCTTGAGTTCAGGCACGAACGCTATCGAGTGACAGTAAGGGCGACTGCAATCGGGAAGTGTTTTGCATCTCAGCGCAAGATGGAACTAAAACACACATGTGGTTATGAGACGATTCGTTTAGTTACGAGTATTAATCAATTACACACTTTCATGACATTGTGCACTTATCATAAATTGAAATACGTTGGAAATATCCTGAAACTAAATTGATGCTGCTCAACTGTCGATTACGTTAGATTAAAGTTAGTTCACGCTCCCATGAGCATAATAAATGCATTCCTAACAGAAGAAAAAGCAAGCAAGGCACGATGAAGTACGAAATAAATCGAAATAAGAATATACGCAGAAAGTGCGTCCGCACACCCTACGCATTGTAACAGCAAGATTAAAGAAATTTTTTATAACAAGAAACAAGTCGAAGGAGAAAGTAACGTGCGCTGAAAAAAATACATCAGTGAACGGTATAAAAATCTGCAATGAACCTAACAAAATGTTTGCAAGAAAACAAACCAGAACAAATAAATTCTTATATTTCATTAGAATTGAAACCTACCTAACTTGAAGCTTGAGATCTTACATATCACTTTAGAAGCACTAATTTTCACAAATACAGGTTTTTCTACTGTTTGCATTCTTTCATACATTAGAATATACAGGGGAAAAATGGAAGACTGGACATTTATAAGAAATTGAAATCACAACGAGTCATAAAAGACACACTTCAATTACA
The DNA here is from genome assembly GCA_014220935.1 of Platorchestia sp. MABIK. Taxonomy (NCBI): domain Eukaryota; kingdom Metazoa; phylum Arthropoda; class Malacostraca; order Amphipoda; family Talitridae; genus Platorchestia; species Platorchestia sp. MABIK. Next base: position 45,377 of record JACJUY010001148.1, read on the forward strand.
TTGAAATTACAAGAACCGTTATGCAGTGTCGACTATACTCAACTTCCTAAACTTCTTCAAAACTAAGTGTCAGGCAACTCTGTGAGGCGTGAGCGGGCGCACGTGTCGTAGTTCTGCCAGTGGAAATGGGGGACGAACTGTGCGGGTAACAAAAGTAATACTGCAATATGCATTACATTTCAGAGATGCCATCGTAGTCAGACAAAATTAATTCATTAGCTGTTTCTCAATGACTAATCTATGAGCACATTTTCTTACATAAATTAAATCTCACTCTGCCTATCATGGAGTTAGAGGATGGTATTTAATTAATTTCAGACTTCTTCATCCACAACAAAGGCGACTTCATGCGACTGAGAACATGAGATCATTTAATATGGACTAAGAAAAACCTGGAATCCGTGCACAAGGTGTGTTTCCCACACAGAATACCATGCGCATAGAAACAAAGTTAGGAAGGACAAAGACAAACAGTCAAAGAAGCGACAGCGAAGAAGGCATAAGAAGCAAAATGATCTCAAAAGACAGAAGTCGCGATGGCTTCTTTGTTGCTTTGGTAACCTAACAAGATCTCTCTGGGGGTGCCAGTCCACATGATGTATAGGATAGACAAATCTAACGAATCTAAAGTTATTGCTAATGCTAACCTCATAGAGGGGTCTATATTTAGTTCTACTTTATTTTGAAAAAATTATCAAGTATTCTTTTCAAACTACGAAGAGCCTTGCATGGTTCTAAGCTCCACCGAGCATCTCATGCAGCGAGGAGTGTAACGAGCGAGACACAGCGTGCCACGTACATCACCGCACAGGGCAGTGCTGCAGCATAGGCTCTGTGAAACATGTTGGAGCACAAGCAGTACGTAAGGCAGACATTTTTCACTCCATTAAAACGTGACCTATTCTCGGAGATTTCTAAGGAAAAAGGAAAACAGAGCATTTTCAACTTTTCAAACACAGTGGAAAGAAAAACCGTTCGTTGATGCATTTTTACTCGTCCCGGGATTGAATGGGCAATATAAAGATCGCATTCAAGTTAATCTCATTAAGAGTAATCAACAATAGCGTGGATAAGGTTTATTCCTAAATAGAACTTGACGGCTTTCAACAACCCGTCCTTCCTACCACACGAACATGTAATTAATCATACCGCAGAATGGTCACACGACCTCGAAACAACTGTGGACTAGCTTGTCAACCTTGCCGTAAAATCTCCCTTCGATTTTACGCTAGAAGCGCCCAAATTCTCTCCCTGCTGCCGCTAGGTCCCCTTCAAAACTCCCGCACATGATAAGATGTGAAGTTTCCAGAGTGGTTCTACCTAGGAAATAGAATCTGCTCAGAGTGATCTTTTTGCACAAGTCTTGGCTCACGTAAATCTCAAAGGACTGTGAGAAATCAGAGTTCAAAGTGATGAACGAAATAATCAACGTAATCAAGTTTTAGAGATTTTTTCCGGTAATTGTCTACCTCCAAAAGGAAGACGGAGCCAGAGGGATTGTCCATCTGTATTTTATATTGAGAACTTCCCCCAATATGTCGGTAGACAATGCAGTAGAAACTATGCGGCTATATCACTGTAGTAAATTGTTCACATTGCGCACATTTTTAAAAGTAAAATATCTTTCCCCTAAATATCATTCAATAGCTCTAATTTTGACTAAACATTGTAAGCAGGCTGAAAATTGGGGCACTAATATATAGGGAAATATTGAATAAATTTTAAAAACTCTGAATTTTTTAATTTTAAAACAAAATGTTAAAAAAGAATAAAAGGTAATTTTACAGCAGAGGAGAAGTAAATGAAATATCACGTATAAAGTCCGCAGACTTTTAGCTTTCTTTTTATCGACAAGTGAAAACGTAGCGAACGCGAATAAAGCGATTTAAGCACGTCAAATAGAACATATTCACTAATCTAACTTTCCAATGAAATTTTGTGGACGTTTTTGGAAGAGACGAATTCTCTGCTGAAGCTGCTTGGGGTGAGCGCATTAGTTGTAGGTATTGACGGCTACAAAAGCGTAATGAGTGGGGATGCTTACCCTGCTAATCAGCGTAACATGCATTTATGGGATTGTTAGTTAGCTTAAGTCTTCGTAGTCACAAGAAAGGGGTTTTCTGGAGAGAAAAGTGGAAGGCCCTAATTACTATCAAAATAAGGGAATGGGGAATTTATGCACAGAAAGCGTTCACCCACCCTCTGCAAAGAAACAGTAAGATTGGAAAGAAGTCATGTAACAAGACGAAAATTGAAAAAAATAACTGAAGTTGAAAAGCTACAACGCTGAACCCAAGAGAGGTGGTCCGTAACAAAAAAAACTATTTCATTTAACAAAAGGAAGGCCAACCTAATCTTTAGCTCAGGACCTCACATATTCTCTCTGGGAGAGCTAATTCGCATACATACATACCTAGCTGCCGCTGAGAGGATAACTTACTTGCCCTTCGATGTCACAAAAGAAAGCTGGGTGCACTGATAAACCTTCACTTTGGAAATTACCGTCACAAATAGAAAAGGTAGCATGGCCGTTTTATCGAATAGTTTCCATTTCATAAATTCACAGGGAAAATTCTTATCCCTAATTCACATCAGGGTGGAAGTCTTGCATCGTCATAGGATGGTAAGCCCAAGATGCGAAAGAAACTAAACGTTTCTTCAATCGCAGGGTTTTTGCCAACACAAAGGGTACTTTGAGCTCACATTACACACATCTCTTCTGAGATTTTTATGTGATATGATACAATGTCATCAAAATTAGAATTTTTGGAGTAAAAATGTTCATCTTAAGAAAATCCATTTGAACTTTAGATTAATATCTTCATCTTGAATTACATTTATGAATCCTTATTTATCATAAATAATGACATGTATATGAAAAATCATCGACTGGAGTGTTGATAGCAAGCATAGACTTTTGATCACATAAATTTCAAAATTTGTAAAACATTTCTGAGGTTCATATTTTCGGGCATCAACTGCTTCCAATCATCTTTCTCAAACGTTCGGTATTTCAAGCCGTAAGCGAATTCGCGGGCGTAGTTAACAACAAATTTAAACACACGCAGTGTACTTGGAAATAAACATATCATACATTCTACGAATTGTTCCACATGTTACAGTGAATGCTTCCCCTGCTCGCCATAGCCGTGTGTGTATAGGACCTGACTCCGTGCGGGGAGACCCGGGTTCGAGTCTCGGCGCTGGTGGCGATTTTCTCTGTTGGGTATAGGAGAAAAATTCTAAGCACAATACCCCTCTCTACCCAGGTGTCTGAAATGGGTACCGGTCTTGGACCGGGGGAAAGCGTCACGGCGTCCTGGTGTTAGTTCTAAGGCATTTGAAAAACCAATGTAAAAGGTGATATGTATCATGCTTCAATTGGAAATAAAGCATCCGTAGATGCCGATGTTGTTTGTTTGTTTGCATTGTTATGATGAAACATTGAAAAGGACATTCAAAGACTCAGCTAATCTATGACAAAAACAAAACAAAAATAGATCTCACGTATCCATCAACCTAGTAAATCAACGGAAAATAAACCAACAACAATTTTCATGAAATAATGTTTAACCAAAGCAAGCTATTGAATTAAAAGAAACGATGCAACTGATCTCGCCGCTAGAGGACGCGTTAAAAGAGGATTTTTAAATTCTATACTTATCACAAAGGCGCTGAATACCTCTCATACTCTGGTAACACTGCTCCAATGTCTCTCAGCGCTCATTTTAATCATCTCACATGATGATGACCCTCACTTTGGCCAAGTTCGCATCTACTTTCATGACCGCTGGCGAAGAAACGAGTTAATTAAGGACCTTCATAGCCGTCATAGCGCCCGACTATGGCTGCCTCCTCGAGCTGCTGCAGAGCGGTCAAAAAAGGTCTCTTCAATACACGCCGAGGTTAGGACATTCAGAGCGACTGGAGCACGACTAGTACGAGGCTATGCAGAACAACACCACTACGATTAAATTTTAACTTAGAGCTCACTTCTGCTCAACACACTGCAGGATTAAAGCGCTACGCGAAAAGTACTGTACTGCTCAGGGGAGGGTTAAAACCAAATTCATAAAGTAACGAAGTTAAAGAGCTCTAAGAGAATAAATCAATGGATATGATGCATTATATAACCTACGGTAAATTCAAACCTTATACCTAAATCTTGTGTAGAAATGTGCATGTCTAGTGCGTCATCAGCCGAGATGTCTGGTACAGTGATCGACATAATTGTTGAAAGGGCGACTCAAGAAACTTATTTTAGTTAATGAGAACATATAATAGAAGGAAAATAACTCAAATCTGATTTTTTTTTCAGCATTACCAACCAGCAAATCGAAAAAATCAATCATTAATTGAGCGAGATATGCAAGTCGTAGCGTAACCAAGTTGGCAAAAGGACTTGCGCTGTTCGCTGTTCCGTTACGACAACGTAAATTGTTTGGAAATCCGGTCGACTCCTGCACTTCACAACTAACTCCTAAGAAGGGCATGAGAACCCAAGTTGTGGTATCCATTCTAAGTACCTTAAACAATATTTCAAAAATTATCATAGTGTTTCAAACACCCAGACGAGCTTTGTCTTGATAACAATAGTCACTCATCTTTCTCGTGCAAGCGTTGCTCTCAAATCTTTCCGAGTGTGGTATTATTTCCAGAGCACTGAAAACTTTTCACGACAGCCAATTGGTTAATCTCAAATAAAGAAGGAATGAATTCACGTTCACAAAAGAGTGTGAAAAACGCATCGGTAAATGTAAATCAATGATGAAAACAATGCAGAATTGTACATGTAAATATTTTTTGTCACATACTGGAATCAATAATAATTCAAGGAACTTTTGCATTGAATACGTTTCAGACAAATGGGGAAGGAATACTACCCGAAGAAAATTCGATCTAAAAATTGGAAGAATTCAAAGAAATCAAACTTTTTTCACAGGAGCCAAAAGTCCTCGAGAAATGCTAAATGTTACTTTTCTCACTGCATTCTCGGTAAGAATAAGTACTCACTGAAGACAAGGTGAGTTATGTTTAAAAAACTTCTGCATTTCTGCTACCTTAATCAAACTCTTTCCCTGCTTATTGATGACTGTTTCTAATAGAAATGGAAAGCAAAACTTCAAGAATAAACAAACAAGTCAACAAGCCCCCAAACAAAAAGGGAAAAAATACGAGCCCTAGCCAGTACAACGAGAGAAAAGAGCACGCTCACCGTATCAAGTAGGAATCACTTGCCTTGGGCTCGAAATAAATCTTATCAGATGAGGCATACAGCCCATAAAGACATTTAAAGATACTTTATTGTCACAACACTCGGCACGCGACGCACGCCAAACGACACATGATAAGGCAATAAATATGCTTCGCAATTCTGCAGTTCATTCTCCGCAAACATGAGCTCAACATCGGGCTTATTTAGTCTCTTTATGTGATAGAGAGGCGGTGTCCTCTTGTTGAGAAAAAAATAAGAAACAAGTGTCTTACCCACTTCAAACATCAAGGAACGAATGTGTGTTAAGTTCCATGACATGACGAAATGGCTTAAGGGTTTCATTTTTGAAATCACAAATAAAATTAAAGCACTGTCTAATTTATCTGTGATAACTTATTGGACACAAAAGGGAATGTTCGAGATATTTAAGAAAAAGATCCACTCAGTGCAGGCGAGGTAACTCAATACGGCAACATAACTCAAGTTTTCCACCATAGTCAAGGAAACGAAACTTGCAAGAAGTTGCAACTGAAGCAACTCGTCACGCCTGCCTCCGTATTTCGAGCCTTGATTGCGAAAGCCCTGATATCTGCTTACATTATGCAGGAGTTTATTCTCGCTCGGAGTCTGTGTTTGCGAGGATTTATGCCCACACGCTTCGCAGAAGCAGGGACTTTAGGGGAACCGGACAGCAGGCCTGGACTCCTCCCTCATCGATCGCCCCGATAACACACGGCCCCCACATATACCATTTGCGTCTAAGTTCCCCTCACGAGAAAATAGCGCAAAATATAGGTTGTCTCACGCAAGGTTTACGCATGTATTTCGGGAGGGTAATTTTTCGGCCATTGTGATTGGTTTAGAAAAAAGAACAGGAGAAATACATGGAATATTTACACATTCAGTAAAATACAATTAGGAAAGTGAGGAATTAGAGACGTTCGCTAAAAATATCATTCAAATGGTTCCACTTCCGGTTCCTTAGTTGGCTTATTAATAAGCCAACTGCGGTCTGTAAGAAGGCAGCACAAATGAGACAGACATAAGGACAAAAAGTCGGCAGTACAATTTTCCAGATCCGTGACTGTGAAAAGGAAAAAATACGAAAACAATCGTCAAAGATGTTTCACTGAAATTATAATGACTTGTTTTCGAGTCTAATTTCGACCTCAGCTTCCATCCTAATAAAGCTATTATCGCAGTTAAAATGAAAAAAAAATAGATAAAGCGGTACCGTGACTCGCATAATTTCAGTGTAGCCCACTATGCATGTTATAAAAACCATACCTCAAAGTAATAATGAATATTAGCGAACAGGAGAAACTAAGAAAAAAAGAGCAGCACAAAGCAGACAAAGTTTAGCTAGCAATAAATCCAGAGCAGCTCCCTGAAACCAAAGTTGCTGATTTTGCTACGGGCATGGTATGTTCCCAGCGCTGAGGGCTAATTCTCGAAGACACATTGGATCCGCAACATGAGCTTAACTTCTCTTACCGAGAGTAACGCTCACGATTCTTTCATCTAGCGTGGGGACATGTACGAATTTTGGGGACACGTTGTTCTCAAAAAGTTCTGAAAACAAATCACTTCTATCGCGTTCCTCTGCGTGGCTTTGAAACAAGATTCGAATTTCTTTCTCCTGCAGTGCCCAAAATATCCGTGGAAACAGCTTCGAACGAAACAAGTTTAGCCAGAACGCAGGAAACCAGAAATTCAGCGACATGGTGACATCCTCATCCATAAAAATGAACTAAAAATATAAAAACTGGAACATTCAGGTCCACGAAATGGAACAAAAACCTGTAAAGAACTCGCCCAGGATGTCTAGCTGGATAACTTGATGCCATCACAAGCTAAACGAAGTGGGAAAGAGAGCACGTCTGGCAGTTCAAAGCTGTGCTTCAGGTCCCACGAATTGGGCAAGAGATGAGGTTAGCCCGATCTCAGAGCCACGGAAGGTCACAGGGGTAGGAGAAAGTTTCTTTATCCATGCTTTTAATTTCAAAGGAGTAGTCATTTTAATACTTTGTGAGCGTGTGTGCGTAAGATATTGAATGACGCCAGTGATGCACTCTCTATCTTTGGAGAAATTGGGGGCTTAGAAATGTTGTTTCGGTAATTTATCACAGTAGATCTTTAACATAGCTCTTTCGACGTAGAGACAGCTCTTTGCTGAAGCGCGATACCTATTCAGCTCACAAAGCTTCAAATTATCATCATGTCAGATTATTAGTTAGTTTAAGCCTCCCTATCCTCAACAAATGAGATCCAAAGAGAGGAAGATAGAAGGCACCATTTAGTATGGAGTTAAGGGAACGTGGAATCTACGCAGAAAGGGCATAGAAACAGTAAGATGAGAAAGAAATTCATGAAACAAGAAAAAGTTGAAGAAGAAAGTAGTAGGAGCTGGAAAACATGACAGCATGCAGTGAACCGAAAAAAGATGGTCCGTAACCGAACAAAAACCTATTTTATTTCAACAAAAAGGAAGCCAACCGAACCCTTAGCTCAGGCCCACTCATAGTCCCCCTGGGAGCGCTAATTCCCATAGATACAACAGTTGTATCTCCCTGAGAGGGATCATCATGTCAACGAATAGTTTATTATTGTTCGTTGACAAAAATTTCCTGGTGTAACCCCCTGCTTCTCCGCTTTTTTACTAATTTATCAACATCACAGGCTTCATTTTCAAGTTTATTTGCGTCGAAATACCTTGATTGTCATAACGTAGTGGACCTCTCTCAAAAAACCGTTACAAGGACATCATCCCAAAGATGACTGTTTTTTCCTTTTTTCCTTTCATTGCTTCATTTATAAAAGAAGCATGCAAGCAATGCAAATATGCCTCTTACTACGTACATCATTACGTGAAAGTTTTAGAATACGTTCAAAAATGAGCTCCGAGATGTCTGTCTCCTGTATGAAGCAGGCTTGCGTCAGCAGTAATTTCGTACGCATCAACACCAAACTCATCACCTGTTTTCTTTCCATTTTGAGATCTTTGACAGCGTTTCGACTCCGTCTGCAGGAGGACTGATGCACTGCAAATTCAAGCCATTAACCGCTGGATACAAGGCTTCACAACGCAGCGCCTGACTCGGCCATAAACACCAGAACAAAGAGACTTTCTCGTCAACGCTCTTAAGAGGATCACGCAGGTCACTGGAAATCATCACGCAACCTACACGACTGTTTGGTATTTGTCATCAGACACGAAGTCAATGTAATTTCAACATTAACTAAACAGGCACAAGGTTTGTTTCTCACTAAGAGTTGTGCAATGTGGTTTTTAGTCTCTTAGGTCATGACGTATTTTGTCATTAATTTTCCCTTCTGTGAAAGGAATTACTGAATAACTGAAGCATCATGAACTCGTCGATAGGTTCAGTACATTTACTTCTGATATCATCTAGCGAGGATAAAGTTACTTGAGCGTTATTTTACCGAGTGATTCCCAAAGTTGATTCACTTTGTATGACCAAAATCTTTATAATTCCAGTTATTGCAATCTATTAAGACACACACTCGCATGCGTAATGAGCAAACACAGTGATGATGCGAAATTGGAACGCCATCAATGAAGCATCCGCTGTCAGCGAAATCGACCATTTCGTACTGCGTAGCGTGCAGTGAAGTAAATTTGATAAGTATGTACAAAACATTTTCAGTGCAAAGAGTAGTTAAATTTACAAATCATTTCATGAAATAAAAGACTCAAATTCACTTGGATTGAGTCCGACATCATAAGCAACAAATGAATGTAAAAAAGTAATTTGTGATGACATTTCAGGTCGTGGATTCGCACTTTTATTTTGTGTGATTGCACTCTTCACAGTTCGTACAAAAGCTAAAAGCAGTAAGAGTTGAATGACTTTGTGCTATTATTTACTCAATATCAGAATTCTGTATATTATTTACTAACCACAAGAATTTTGTGCAGGAATTAGTATCCGTGGTCCAACACACGTAACGTTTTATGTAATAAAAAAGAATAAACAGGAGGCCAAGTCTAGTGATAGAATCGACATCATGTTAAGTTCGAGTGCCGGTAACTGGACTACAGAGCGTGGCCAGAGATATGCTCCATTCATTTGTGAGTTAGGAGAAAACTGTGGAGCAATGCATCCAAAGAGAAGCGCCGGGAACAAAACGGTAGAGGAGCCACCAGATTACACAAACACGAGGGGACTGGCTTCACTAGGGCGCTGTAAACAGGAATTTGCGAGCAGTTGACAGCACGAGCTAGAATTTAATTAATATTAAATACACGTCAAATGGAAAACGTTGCGCAGCCGCAGCAGCGATCGATCAACATGAAGCAATGGTGCACACAGGGCTGTTGCGATGAACTGTTATAGATGTTCAGTAATAGTTGCAGCAAAATGCTTGAGTTAAACCTTGCACTCGTTAAACACTGAGCTTGTCTTTGTATGCATGTGAAAGTTTGCCGTTGGTAGGATTTTTCATGTTCCCTGGTATCGAGGAGAATTTCGGCAAGAAATTTTACTAGATTAGATTGTAAGATTATAAATTAGTTTAAGCCTCCCTAACCGATATAAAAAAGAGCGTACCGAAGGGAGGAAGGAGGAAGGTACCATTTAGTATGGATGCTAGTGTATGCGGAATCTATGCAGAAGAGGCCTAGAAACAATATATTGAGAAAGAAGTTCATGAAACAAGATAAAAGTTGAAGAAGAAAGTAGTAGGTACTGAAATACAGGACAGCAGTGAACCGAAAAGGGTGGTCCTTAACATTGCAAAAAAAACTTTTATTTCAACAAACAGAAGGCTTACCTAACTCTCAGCTCGGGCCCTCACACATTTCCCCTGGGAGTGCTAATTCCCATAGAAACAATAGTTGCATCCCTCTGAGGGGCAAGAAATTTGACTAACTTTACATAACAAACCTAAAAAACATTTCGAATAGACTAATACTTATGGACTCGTGGTACAAGATCTTTCCTAGAGTCACTCATGTACACAGGCTGGCGGTGATCTCTTAATGGTGCGGGCTTTGAAGTTGCCGTGACTGGTGAAATGCTCATAAATAAACGATTCATGGAACTCGATCAAAAAGCGATTTGTGGAAGCCAATAAGGTTAAAGCTGAGAATACTTTAAGAAAAGTGTTTGGAATTAGAATGAAATCGTGAAAGGGCTGATCGATTCAGAAATGACAAGAAGTAATATTTTACGTTTGTAGTTCCAAGTTCTCTGTAAGAAACCTAGAAAGATTACCGTCTTTAATAAGAGAAAATTTCTCCAGAAAATATTTTACAGGGCACAGAAATGTCCCAAGAGCAGTCAAATAGACCATAATACATGGGCTCTGCCTTGGAACCTGATAATTTCTTCAAGTTTGGATCCTGGAACATGAAATAACCCCAAACTATGCCTGGTGAGCCACAACCAAAGCGACCTAATGCAGCACAAAGTTCAGAAATAACGCGCAGCCTCAATTGATTTCCCATTTGGCATAGCCGTGAGCAGATGTACGGCGTGATTTAAAACCATGCATGGGACCACATAATTTGAGTAAAAAGCAGGTTCGGGAGACGGGCTGGGGCGAGGAGGGAAGAGAGCTCATTAGAAGCTCTTTAAAAGAAGCGACCGAGGAAGTTCGGTCGATGGCGGTCTCTGAGCAAACGACATCACAGAGGAGAGCAAACAGGACAAAATCAGCGGGCAACCAATGAAGCTTTAGAGCCTTGAGCGTGAACGCCAGCTCCCCTAGGAGACTCAGCTGAAGGTTTGAACGCGGATGATCGTCTGCCACTGGCGGACGATTGAAGGCTTTCGGAATGAAAAAGATTGATGAGCAATTGATAAGCTTCGCGTCAAGTCATAATCTGCAAATTACGAATATTTCAGGCTTAAATGGAGAAGCGTGTCTAGCTCGAGCATTTGAGCTTGACGCAGCTTTTGAGTAATATTTCTTTCAATCAAATATGCTGTTTGATTTCACCGGTGCATCCTGGTGCGACTGAAAATTGCATAGCGTTGGATTAGTTTCCATTAAGTATCCTCCTAATTTTACGCCAGAAATATTGCTGAACGCGTCAGCTGTGCAGTGCAGTTTATTTTAAGTTTTTAAATTTCCTCATAATAGCTCTAAATGTATCAGGCAAGAAATGTTATAAGCCAAGCTGGCGCTGTCGCGGCCGTGTTGACATCAAAGCATCAATAAAAATTTTCCGTGCAAGTTGTTATCAACATGGTATCCATGTCTAAATTTGAAAAAGCACAGCCGTAAATGGATGTTTCTTTCCAAAATTTATTGTAATGTTACAGTTCGCAAAAACAGGGCGATGGAAGTCAATTGCAATAAAAAATGAGCTTAAATAGAGCCGTAGAAATCAAAGCGAGATCATCTCGATACAATCATGGAAACACGAGACACGCTTTTCAGGATCCGGCATCACAAAATTGTGCCTTGACATTCGACCGAATTGAGGATACAAAATATAGCCTCAAAACTAAATTCCACGCGATTTTAGTTTCTACTGAATAGAAACGACTGTGCAAGTTGTGTGCTACGAACGCCTTAACACCTTTGTTATTATTTAGTTTAGAATGTTTCAAGAACTTACTATTTTCCCTCGAGCAAACCTGAGATTGAAAAATATTTCTCCGACATTAAAATACCAGAGAAGCCTTCCATGGAAAATGAGACTGCGCTTTAAGCCTGGAAAATTTTCAGTGCCCCAAATCTCAGCGAGCTTCGAGGAAATATCGATAAAGCTACGAAGCAAAAAATCAATTTTAAAAGTTCACATGATAAAAGATAATGAAGAGAATCACGAGGCATCTTCGACTGAGAAAAGACGTGGGCGCGCTCGTGGAACAAGTTTCAAAGAATATATATTCCTCGTGCGCAAGTTGGTTTGGGCCATAAGTCTTCAACTTACTTCTTGGCAAACTCGCAGGAAGGCAGAACGTGACTTAACTTTGGGCATATAGCGGAGGATCAAGTCTGTCCGATATTTCAACACGAACAAACTTTTGAGACGAGAGCACAGTTTGCATGAAATTTTCTGTTGTCTAACGGTGAACCTCACGGGAGCGGAACAGGAAAATTCTGAGTGTAAAGAATGCATGTTGCACGCAGCGATGTAGAAGGCTGACGCGCTAAATAAATGCGCTGAAAAATAAGAGAAATGAAAATTGAAAGACATTGAAAATGCAAATGAACTGAAATTTCTATGTATGATTTAAATTTGCAGGTGAGAATGTGATTCTATTATTTAAATGAATGAATGAAGACTAACTTAGGTACGCTGTTCGATATAAATATTAGTATCAAATCCTTCAAAATTATTCTTATTATTCTTATTATTCTTATTATTCTCATTAAGGACTTTATCATAGACGGAAAAGAGTTCATTGTAGTACCGAAAACAAAACGCAGCAAGCACTGACACCATGAAGCACCTAACAAAGATCAAGCTAAATAGTATACTCGTTTTGAAAAAAAACGTTGCAGTGGCCAAGAGTTGACTGCTTCCTGGAAGCCATCCAACGGTTCAAGCCCCAAACTCTCGCTTGTTAGATCGGAAGCGGAGAAAACATTAAAAGTGAAAGTCGTGTTCTTTTAACCACAACCCCGGAAGTACATGCAAATTTTCTCTGGCCCTTCCAAGGGGCAGCTTCAAAGAAGTTCAGCTCAAGCCTTCAACAGAAAACTCTTTCCTTATCTCTTTCATGACGATTTGGGCGGTCGTCCCGTTACACTGTTAATGGCATCCGGATAATAGTTCGAGCAGGCATACACACTATAGAGATTAAAATAACTTCAAAAGTAGTTTGAAAAAAACACTCGGCGTTTTACTTTTTAAACATTTCCTTAGGGCAAACAAAAATATATTTCTCAATAATGAATGAAGGCCATTTCATATTTGATGAACAAGTGCAAGATCTGTATGCCATCAACTGTGACGTCGAAAACAAATGTGCACCAGGAACTTAGTTGAAAAAACAACCATGGGAATTAGCATGCGATCACGAAGCATTTCTTACTCATTGTAAATAGGCTCAGCCTGCACATAAGAGTCGACGGCAACATGACACTTAATTTAATTGAGCATCATTGCCTATGAAAGTTGGCACGCCTAGCAATGAGGCCAAGAACAAGCTCATGATGACTGCTAATGAAGTGTTCGTTAATAATCAAACGCGGGCCAACCGAGGAGGACCATGATCATCACAAGGAGCCATGACACCACGGATGCTAATAGAGTCGAGGACGCGGTGCTGTCATTAAGCGAGCCTGATTACGGCCTCCTTGAGAGCGCCTCTATGCAACACAGGTCACCTGGAAAAACTAATATTACATTCGTTAAAGACTAGAAAAGAGCGAGAGTTGAGGGCGAGCGCAAGTCAACGGAGACTTTAGAACTTATTTTAGGAGGAGCTTAGGAGCGTGCAGGGCTTCACTTAAACTTATGGGGGCGCGTTCTCGGAGTGAGGGCCACGAGGAAAGTTTTCAGACACCTTATGAGGGACATTAACGGGGCAACTTGGCTGGCATTGCCGTGAACACTGCCGTAATATGGCTAAGAGCATCCCTACATTAGGCAGCGTTCGTGCGCCTCACAAAACGGGGCTGCGTTCTTCTCACGAGGCTCGTTACTGCGACCGCCTGCATAGCACCTCAGTCGATCCTCTGCCTAAGACCCTCCTTAAGACCAGAAGGAGTTACTTCACTGCACTCTGTTCATAGTCATCACCACGCTATTCGTTAAGAAACTCGAAATTCATTTTGGAAAGAGAATATGCACTCCAGTATTCCCAACTAAAGAGCAAAACTTGAAGTTTGAAAAACTGTACGAAGACATGAACTGTAACGATTAATAGACGAATATATAAGTTGTGAGCTTTTGCTAACGAAAGCCTTATGAGGGACATCTGTGTGGCTTAGCTCGATCAACATGGGTGCTTTAGTGTACGTTGAGTATGGAGAGAAATTTTTGAAGGATTCAAGTATATCCATTCTGCCTCAAAAATTTCTTGAGAACTTTGCGAACTTCTTTGAGAGTTCGCCGTGAACTTTCTTGAATGGTAAAATGAGCGACAACGAATCAGGTAAATTTGATAATTTCACAATGCTAGAATTGTATAAGATTAGATTAGATTATTAGTTAGTTTAAGCCTCCCTATCCGCAACAAAGGCGATCCAAAGAGAGGAAGGAAGAAGGCACCATTTAGTATGGAGTTAAGGGAACGCGGAATCCATGCAGAAAGGGCATAGAAACAGTGAGATAAGAAAGATGTTCATGAAACAAGATCAAAGTTGAAGAAGAAAGCAGTAGGTGTTGAAAAAACAGGACAGCAGTGAACCGAAAAAAGTTGGTCCATAACAAAACAAAAACCGATGTATTTTAACAAAAAGAAAGCCTACCTAACCTTTAGCTCGGGCCCTCACATTGTCCCCTTGGGAGCGCTAATAGAATTGTATAAATTTTTAGTCACTCGATTTACATAAACATTTTCCATATTTTACGAACTCAAACCAATTTTTTAAATAGAAATAAAATAATCACGATTTTCCTATACTCGGTGTCTCTTTCACTGTAAACAAAATTATGAAATGTAATTCAGTACTTTCATTTTTGCATTCCCAATGCATTTGAAAGAATTGAAAGCCGAAAATGTTTGAGTCTTCTATGCGCAAAAATGTTAAAAAGGGAAGCTGACATACTATCCTTGAACAAAAAACACAAAGATAACAGATATACACTTGAAAATTCTGCAGCTCAGTCTCAAGACAAGAAAATAAAAACTGCACTAAGAGAAATTTTGCAGCTGAATTTGAATTCATTGGCTGGCTACGCGATACCTGCCACTGACGAAAATTCTCCCTCTCAGTTTCAATACAAATTTAATTACACAACGCCTGTCAATGACTCAAATTCCCTAACTCAGTTTCGATAGAAATGCTGATTTCACAATGCCTGTCGCTGACAGAAATTCTATAGCAGAGTTTGAAGAGAAATACTCCGTACACGCCGCGTACCGCGCAGAACACGTCCGGCCCGTGTAATGGTATGCACAAACACGTGACGCGCCAAACGCTGGCGCCAGCTCCCCCAGAGGCGGCGAGGACATCGTGAGGGGAGCGGGCGCTCACAACTCAAATTTGTAGTCCGGACAAATTGGTACGGCCGCTGAGACGCGCGCACTGGCAATAATCCAAGACGAGGCGAGCGGCAGCAGCCTCACTACCACTACACACACAACTTTCTCCGCCCAGATGACATCGTTCCAAATAAGTTCGAGGATGAGCCACGGAAAATAAGTTGAGAGGACGACAAATGTTCACAGCGAAAAACAAAAGAAGTTCCTTTCGATATGAGTCCGCAGCGATAGAAAAACACAGAAAGGAGCAACTTTATGCTCAGGAGGGAACGTGAAATTAATGCTGGATTGATCACATGCTAAAAAATCATTTCACGAAAGCATGGGGACATGAACGTACCAATAATTAACAAAATATTGGTACACATATCATGAAAATTAAAGACTAATGTCTACACAAAGCTTCGAAAAATTAAATTACGCTATTGGAAAGCTGCTGAGAACTTAATAACGCCACAAAACACAAACAGTGATAAAAGCTCTAAGCGAATATAAAAAAACTTGTGTGAGCTGGAAAGAAACACGAAAGCAAGTTAGCAATCCATTAGACCAAATAGACGTCAAGCATCGAAATTTGAGTCCGATGACATAAAATTTATGAGAAAAACTGGGAGAATTAGAAACCGCGGTCACGACACTGCATGGAGGAGAAGCCGAAAGCGGAAGAAGTAAAACGATTTTCTCTTGAACGAATGCTTCCAAAAGCGGAGAGACGGAAGCAGCCAACTCTGTACGTCACCGCCTCCCCATTTTCATGACCAAAATAAACATGAAAATCTGAGCCATTTCAGCGATTCGCTCACAAAATACGAGTTTGCCGCCATTGGATGACCCACAAAAAAGGGCCATTGACACCAACTCTAAAGAGGCAAAAGCGCTGTGGAAGCGTTTTACAGAAAAATTCCGTTCATGGCCGGCGCTGTAAACATCAGGCGATCGAGTCCAATATAGGGGCTCTAAAGGCTCGCACGTTAGCATTAATTGCTTAGGGGAACTGCTCTAAACTGCACCGAAGACTCCTCCTCCGCAATACTCCCTATTGGAAAAGTCTTCACCAAAAATTATTTCCTTAAAAGAAACATTTACCCGGCGATAGAATCACAGAGTGATCACGGGGAATGGCTGCACTACAAGATACTTAATTTCTTTGGCTCTCGAACAGCGGAGGGAAACCAAAAAATATCTGCTTGGAAAATCGCACAAAGAAAATCAACTAGCCTGTACACGTGCCCGTATTGTTTTTCTATTAGAGAAATGACGGGAATAAATTACAGAATGAATTTCATGATGAAGTCATTCAAGTAAGTACGCAATCACATTTTGGGGCCAACGACGCGAGTCTCGGGCAGTGGGACGTTACCGGGAAGTTGCTTTTCTGACCAAAGATTAAAGTCTCTATCAGGAAATCTATAGAATGAGACCGAAGGAAAGAGACGAGAATTTTTAACAAGAAAAAGATCATAACATTCCAATCGCAGAATGTTGGAATTGTGAATAATTTAGGCTTGCATTAAAGATTACTATCAAGTGTATAAATTCGTGCATTAGGTGACGTAAAGGAGAATTTAACGCGAACCCAACGACGAGGAAAACTCACGCAAACTCTCGATTTATAGCGGTACAAATCTAACCTAATAATACCCGTTGTGTGTTTATTTATAAATTTATTTGTATATTTGTTTGGTGTCCGTTTCTTCAGAAACATAGGATGTCTGACTGTGTGGTATCATGGATACCGAATATCTCAGTGTAACTTCGAAAGATGGCCCTTGAATGCATTGATATGTTTGACATTTTACCAAGATAGCTTCGGTTAGGATAGGTTTGTTTAGGGTAGGATAGGAAAGGTCAGGATATGTTAGGTTAGCAAAGGTTAGGTTAGGACGGAATTTTTTCACGGGTCCCCCTAGCAGAATAATGACATTGTCCGTAGAATTTCCACAGGTCATGCTACTACTTAGTAATACCCTTGGTTTATTTGTTTGGAGTCCGCTTCTTCCATTTTTCTGTCACGCTCACAAGGTTAGTTATAATGACCGTCTCTGTGAAACGAGTTTTACCAGTACACAAGTACAAGAATATTTTTATCACGGGTACTGTTAGGATGGATATTTTTTTTATCCACATTTGATACATTTGTTGAAGAAAGGTATTGAATACCGTTATTTTGGATGGGCCGTGTACACTAGTAATTAATAATGGAAAATGGCGTGAAATAGAAGGTATCAGAAAATTCTTCGTTCATTACTCCTTTTATGTCAAACGTAAGAAAAAGTAACAGAGTTTCCTTTTATCGACTTTCCCCATGAATTAAAGTAAACGTGACATTGCTGAACGTAAGAACTATACAGGTGATGGCAAACGTTAATTATAAATAAGAATTTAAAAATGGAGATGCAGAAGCACAATGCGTCCCTGACAGATTGTTTTAATCTGAACTAAAAACCTTGTAAGCTCGTCCGGCGCGGTTGTATGTTAGGCACATAGCTCCGTGAGAAATAGGTTAGAATTTTGGAGGCAAATTATTTCGTTATACAGTGCATATAATGGAGGAAAAATTATAATGTAGACATTGGTATGAAAATTTAATCACTAATGAACACCAATGCAAAATACGCGAACATTGAAAATGCTGAAATTTCGATTGGATCATTTTTATTGTAAAACGGTAAAAAACATATGTAGAAAATTCGAAAAACCGAAACAGCTGCTCTAAACCTATGTAGCACATACACTGAAAATTTCATAATTTTTATAAAATCAATTTTTTTTTGCGAGCAGAATATGAAGTTAGTTGAATGTATTGAAAGAAATGGAAAACGAGGCAACCAGGTTCAGCTCGTAATTATTTCAACAGTTACATTGGCACCAAAGTTAGTAGTACCAAAGTCACTCAGGTATGACTATAATGAGCTTTGATCACGTGTAAAACCAAATATTGAAGATACAGTCGTGATATGATAATGACGCCCACGCTTCAATTTTTGCAGGAATTTTAGACTTTCAAATCATATCACTGTCAAAAATGAATTTTCCCCCAGTCGCTCAAGACACCAACTCAGTCACTACGTCTCCACTCTACAGTTACGGAAACGTACTAGGCGAGTGGCGAACATCCTTGAAGAAAGCAAGGAGCAAAAAATGGGCAAAATAAAGATCAAGATCTGTCCCAATGAAAAACGGCGGCGACGTCAATATCAGCCTCCTGAGGGTCAACTCAATAACGCCAGCCTCTCCCCTGAGGAGGTGAGAGCATACAGGCGCATATGCCATATGGGCAGGCACACGCGCTCGTGTTACACAGAGCTACCGACGATCTACATTTCATAATTACGCTAGGTCCAAGGACGTACGACTGGCCAGCGCATCATTCCACAATTTAGTTCCAAAAGAACCACGCTGAAAGCAAATGGAATTTTATCGCCAGTGTGAACCTTAAAACATCTGTGCAGCTCTGTTCTCGAAACTTCTACTCGTTTCTTCTGTGTCACGGATTGGTATCGAGATACCATCTGAAGATGCTGCGGGTCTTGATCAATAATTACATTTTAGTTTCCTTAATCTTAATATGTTAAGTACACGCGTTTTCTCCAGAAGATTTTTTGTAGTATTCTTTTTTGATTTTTTTTAATAACTCCGGAAAAGTTTTCGGTTGAAAATTTCACACATGTTATTTTCATGATTAGTCGTTAGCATTTAGAAGCTCGCGCACTCAGAGGCGGTGGACTGCTTCCCTCGCCGGAAATGCCAGTTGGGACCGCAGCGACCCAAGCAGAGGGCACGCGTTTTCAGCTTCTCCGGCCTTTACTGACGGGAGCGCTATTTCCTAAATTAATGAAGCATAAGCCTTAAATTTAACAAGAGGCAAGTTCAAACTAGAGTTTGAATTTCTGGCAGGAAATTCAACCAAGACGAACCCTCTTTATAATAATTTTGACTTCCGGAGATTTGTGACAATTCACGGAGGTCACGAATGCTGACCGGTTCCGCAAATACCTGGCGCGATGGCTTCTCAACGAAAACTCGTCAAACAACTGGATAATTCCACCGCAAAATTGAGTGTTCCCAACAATTCATTCTTGCCAGGTGTATTGTGTTCAGTTGACGAATTTTTCATCTATCGGAATGTAGAATGACACAGGATGGGAAGAATGGAAATACAAAAAGAGATGATTGCTTTAATAGACCAAGCTACGAACGCTAGTTTAAAACGCTCAAAATCATTGGTTATATACGCACACGGAGAGTGACTCCTGAATGATGTATTTAGGCCACGCTTCCCACTCACTCGCCAAACACTTATTCATTCGCCTCCTGTACGCTTGACATTTGGTTACCATTTGCCTTGCCTTCATTAAGTGCTAACTTTTCAGTTACTTGTTCATTGAAGTTATTATACTGATCCTCATTTACATCAACATTAACATCAATATTACTTTGGGTGGTAAAAGCAACCATTTTTGTTAATTTTCGCAACGAAAATAAGCGCTTCACAAGTTTTCCGATTGATTATCTGACTCAAGAAATAATGTTTTGACAACTCAATTACTGAAAAGATTGACCATAGAAGAAAGAAAGATTTGCTGTAACAACGATGAGGGTTGGTTATTTAAGAAAAAAAGGTCGTATAATTATGTAATTGATTGATTGATTATAAGAAAGTTTTAGCTCCCCTTACCACCACAAAAATATTCAAAGACAGGAAAGATGAAGGCACCATTTGGTGTGGAGCTTAAAGGGAACGTAGAATCTATGCACAAGGTGCATAAAAACAGAAAGTTGAGAAAGAAGTTCATGAAACAAGATAAAAGTAGAAGAAGAAAGTAGTAGGAGCTGAAAAACAGGACAGCAGTGAAACAAAAAAAAAGATGGTCTTTTAACATGACAAAAAAAACTTTTATTTCAACAAAAAGAAGGCTCACCTAACTTTCAGCTCAGGTCCACAGAGATTTTTACCAGTGAGGGCTAATTCCCATAGATGCAATATTTGTATCCCCCTGAGGGGATATAATTATCTAAACGAATACCTAAACCCAGCAATCACGACGACGCCGGCAGGCAAATACGCACGTGCGTAGGCGTACAAGGCCATGAGACCAGCCTCCCCCTGTCCCCACGCTTCAACGGAGTAATCGATCAATGCGAGCCGACGTGGGCAATCACATACGCGTGTGGGCTAGCAGATACACGCGTAACTAAAGTTTATACACTCGTAGGAAAAGTATATATGCACGTGGGAAAGTATATATGCACGTGGGCAAAGAATACAGAGAAGACAAGTGGGCAAGCGTATACCCCCACATGAGCATAGAAGGATAGAATGTTTCTTCGTGCGCTGAAAAAGGCTTGTGGACGATAAAATATGAGTAAAATTGCATCTTCCCTTGTCTTACTAAAAAGATTTAAGGAGTTATTTTTAAACGTCTTCAGTAAAGAGATTTAAGGAGTTATTCTGCACTAATTTTCGTTTCACGTCTTCAGTGGCAATTACCAGGGAGAAACACTTCGTTTTCAGACAAGTTCATCTATTTTGGTGCCACGTACATCGCTACTGATCCTGAAGAACGCTTTCACTTGAATTTCACCCCATTTTTTGTGTTGACTTTATTTAAAAAATAACTTCGCAGGAAAACGCAAGTTATCTCAAAAGTTTTCCTATAAAGCAAGGCAGAATCAACGAGTAAATACATATGAAGCTGTTTCTTGACGATTGAGCTGTTTAACTAAAAAAGTAACCAATCGAAAAGTAAAAAACAACAGTTAATAAAAAGTTGAATTGTTTATGCCGTGAATGAGGTTAATTAATGAAGCGAACATCGAGAATTTCGAGTCTGAAAATATCAGGGCGCCGTCGGAATTTTTGACGAGGCAACGCAGAAGTACATTCCGTCTTCTTTCATAAGGCGACCGTCATTCCGGAGGAACGCTGGAGCGAGCGTCTCTGCCAGCCTATCTTTAGCTCCTGCTGCAGTGAATCTCCCAAAGGCACCATTAATATCTCTTCCTCCCTGGCCTAATGGGCTACTTTTGCTCGGTTACTGCCAGGAATTCTCGTCAAACATTGTAAAGGTTCGAGCTCGTTTCTCCGAGCGGATGCTGTTTGACACAAAAACCATCGCCTTAAAGAAAGATTCTTGGCTTCCAATGGGAATGTTAAATTGCTGAAGAAGTTCACGTTCCAGTCTGAGGCAGACAACTCGTAATAACACAAATATGTTTAGAACTAAAGCGCTGAAAAAGAAAGAAATTACAAGCGCAAAAGCATGAAAATAGGTCCACACAGAAAATCGCGAGGGCCAAGAACCTCAAAAGGGCGGACGTTTCCAAAATAATTTTACGCTGCAGGAACTTTTCTCTCACGACTTCCAACATTAATGAAAGATTTATTAAAAACAGCAGAATATTTTTCACAAGCTTCCAATTTAGCAAACGTGCCTCCTGGTGACTGTCTTCTGTGCCAACATTTTAGAAAGCGGACAAAAGACCCCGCTGTCAAAAGCAATCTTTTCCTCGCCGTTGTGCAAAAGGAAGGAATGAAGCCGGTCTCGGAAGCGCCGGACAATGAGGCTTGCACGTGCGTCTACCACGGCGTGTTGCGCGCTACGTGAAAATTGTAGAAGCACGTACATCACCCGTTTGGTTCACCATATCGCACTGGCACAAAAACAGAAATACATTTTATGTGCAAACAAAGAACTCGAAAATAATGAGGAGACAATCATGATGCATATGTATCAATTTTGGCTTGAAAAATGATTTTTATTTCCAAATCATCGAAAAAGTATAATAAAACAACCGTTCTCCCTCTCAGCCAAAAACGTATTCGCTCATACACTAAACGTTAAACCCTCATTTTTTCGGAACATTCTGATTCGCAAACATCATAAGAAAAAAATTATTTCATTTTCAGAACATGTATCTCTACTTCGACGCACATATCTATTTGAACCTTTCAGAAACAGAAACGTCAAAATTGCTTTGAAATATGAACAATAAATGAAGGAAAAAAACGAAATTCAAAATTATTCCTCTCGACAGCCCCAACTGCAGCAAAGTGTAGCCATTACAGTTGTCCCTCAAGAGTGCATTACCGATTTTAGCACATGAACCATCATTATTCAGAAGACATTTCTAGAGACCAAGTCTTCCACAGCTCACAGCTTTTACGTCTGAGTCCAACCTAAGAAACCCTGATTGATTGACCTCTGGGATAACTTATACTTTTTAACGCGACGTTGTATGCACACTTTCATTTTATTTTCGCCTTCCGAGATTTGAAAACAAGCGTTCCAATATTGCTTCGAAATATAGAGAAAAAGCGGGCAATAATATGCGTTCTGTCACGCAACGAAGTCCGAGAGCAGAAGCTTAACCACAAACACTACAAGCAGCACTCGAATGCGCAACGTAGGGTATGTTGTCACTAAACTTTCAAAATTGAACGTACTTTGAGTAGACACGTGATGAACTCTTGAAACATAACTTGTTTGTGGTTATTCTGAAAAGTTCTACTGAAAGTGCACTGTTCTCAAGAATATAGCTGTACACTTGGGCCTGGGACTTCTACATATATTCACGGTGGGAACACCTTCAACGAACAGTAGAGGATAGAAACATGAGCTACAACATGTGACTCTTGCCTACGTGTTTATTAAGACAAAATGGGACAAGGTGGTGTTATTTACCGCGGTAATCACAGCTAGGTTGTTTTTAAAGTGACAGCGTTAGCACTTGAAGAAGACTGAAGAGCAAGAACTATGGGGGCTCGTGCTGGCCTCATGGCGAGGTCACCAGCAGGGTTGGTTGGTCACCATCACCAGAGGTCATGAGAAGGAGATGAATTAAAGATAAAGCCAACCTAACATAAAATTAACGTACCATAAACTTGTGAATAAATGCCGTGAAATTCTGGGTAGGCAGCAAGAATATTCTCAAGGAGCGCGGTTACACTTGAGCTTCTAATTTAAGCACACTTGCGACACGAGACATATTGTTCCACTCTAGCTGAACGCAGGACATTCACGAGATGCGTTAAGCCTCTGAAAGGCTATCCTTGAGAGTAAAATCAAAGAAATAAAAACTAAGCTGTAGTGACATAGTCCACGCCAATTCTACACTTACATAAAAATTAAACAATGAAACCTACATTTCAGTGGAAACTTGAGTAACAGAAAAGTATTTGAACGTATTACACCGGAACTCTGGAAGAAGAAAAGCATGTCCTGCGAGTCTACGCAAACCTATTGTGAGGTGTCCGCACAAAAAACATGAACAAAATACTGCGTTGCACTGCTCTACCATATATACAAGTACCATAATTTGAACAGACCAAATTTGCACAAGAACAGGCAGGCGTACAAGGCCATGAGACCAGCATCCCCCCTGTCCTCCCCATGCTTCGACGGGGCAATCGATCAATGCGAGCCGACGTCGTCCCAGCGACCTCATCTCGGCATCTGAGGCCTGATTTTGCGACAATATTTCGCACCAGTTCGGCAAGCAGCGTAAGTTCTCTTAAGTGGAATGAGTTATGCTTCGAATTTCTGTATGTAGTGTAGCAGAGTTAACTTATATTAGAACTCATACTGTCAGTTGCACCGCTACGACAACCAAAATTATCCGAAAATTTGGCTCCTGATGAGATGCAGTCCGACCAGAGAAGGAGGTAGCCGTCAGCGAGTAGAGTAGGACAGAATCCAAAGACTGCGAGGCGTAGCTGAAGAAAGCGGCGTTTGAAATTGTGTTATTATGAATAAAGAGCAAATAGAAGAGACGGCAACTGAAGCTCGTGCAGTCCTTAGGACGTATCAGGGTCTATAGAAAAGAACGGAGCTCGTCTGAAGTGCAAAGATAATGTGAGAACACAACTATGAGACTCTGAGACTCGGATGTACAAGGTTAAAATGACGAACTCACAAACTTCACTTTGTCCAGAAAAAATGAACGTAAGAAAATTTACATAAGGTAACTATCAGGCTCTACAATGAAACCATCCGAAAGATCCAATAATAAATTTCTTTGTCTCCGATCCAAAACAAGGAAGTATTGTTTGAGAAGTAAAGCTTCTTTAACAAAGAAACTATCAGCAAAATATTTTCTTTTGAACACCGAAGTCCGGCTTAGTGCTAAGGGCTCATGCCAATATCACTGCTTCGCAATTGAAACATAATTTAAGAAAACTTTCGAATTAAACTTCAGCAAGAACTGGAGGCAATGGCATAGTGTGTTACTGTTGTGCTGAAGTAGAAAAACCATCTCAAGGAAAAATAATGAAACGAGGGTGTAACACATGGTAAAATGAATGATAAATGATAAAAACTCACTTGAGAGGAAGCAAGCCAATCCTATTTAGAAAGAATAAGGTGACTGCAGAAGAATTAGAAGGAAATGCAACACGTAAGAACAAGCATATCAAGCATATCAGATAATTCTTTGATTAGATAAGTTAGTTTGAGTAAAAAATTCTAAGACAAAAGTCCAACAACACTTTGATAACGTCAAGGTGAAGTTGGTGTACATAAGCAAACAACCATCTATAATAAATGTGATTTTTCGGAGCGGTGTACATTTATGAAGAGAAACACAGTTAATTCCATGGCGTCGTTGCTCGGTTACGGCTAGACCAAGAACTTAGCGTCATGAGAACTGCAAACAAGATCGATACACTAACTTAAAGTCCCTCGTGACACTGAGCAAAGGTTGATCGTCGTCTTCAACCTATGCATTATTGCACGTGAAATTCGATCGAACACTAATGATGAAAAAGGCATCAATTAAACTTGAGTATAGCAACCATAACACAGCACCTAGTAAAAAAAATGAGCAATTGTACAGCAACAATTTTGATATTCATGACTACGGAGGGAATGCAGAAAGAAGACGACGTTAAAATTCTAAATAATGAGCAAAAATCAGTGGATTTGTTCCCTTGGCAACGACTTGACAATTTCAGAGCGAGCAGGAAAACAACGTCGTGAGTTTGTTTTGAGAACGTCTAATAAGAGCGATTGATGCGAAATTGCGGTAAATTCAGCAGTTTTTCTCAGTATTTCCGAGAAAACTGAGCTAACAGAAAACAAAATTGGAAGGAGGGCATGGGGTCTGTCTAAGCGAGGATGACGTGATGAGGTCAAAATGAAATCAAGGGTGATGACACTTTAGTAAATTATCGCCTACTACGATGTGAAACCCGAAATATTTTGACATTAAAATGTATAAAAGTAAATAACACTGGAGCATATACTTACGCTAAAATAGAGATATTCTGGGTGACTACACATGAAGGAAATGAGTGAAATCAGTGGAAAATAGGAATATGTAAGACGCATCGTAAATGTATAATCAAAACCGCAAATAAACTGATATTGATAACAGGAGAAAAGAGAAAAGAAAAAAAACTAAAATACGTCCTGATCAATGGTACAGTGACCACAACTTTGATTAAAAATTAATGAATTAGATAATTTACGGCAACAAATTCACCACTGAACACTGCGTTGATCAACGAATTTAAGTGAAGATATACTGTCAAAGAAGAGATGATTCTGTTTCAAAAAGGGAAGGAAAAATTTTAAAGGTATAGGTGGATATAACAAACACACAAGTTATGAGAGCATTAATTTGAAAAAAAAAGTTTTTCTCAACATGGATGGAGAAAAATATCATCCTCGATTTTAGGTGAAAATATTAAACCAATCGATCATACTATTCTTTCCCAACATTATATCTAAATAAATAAAATTAGGGAGCATAAAAATAGGATATAACATTTTATCAGAACGAAGCACAGAAGAAGCACCAAATAACTCTCGTTCAACTTGAGAAAATAAGCATGCGAACGAAAGTGAAATAAGTGATGCTTGAAGTTTGATGTTTAGTATGTAAATAAAGTTAGCAGAACGAGGAAGATCTAGGCAAAGTACGCCGCTGCAGATGCACATTAAGGACTAAACTAGTGCTACATAACGGTAACGTAAGTTACAGTTATAAAATATTGAATTACTTTGCGCACAGCAGGTTTTCGACGCCATAATTTTTCTGGTGTTGACAATGCGACACTACATGGAGAAACATGCCAAAATCGAGCACTGTTCAGAACAAAATGACGAGCCTTCCCCACAAGGAAGACTACGAACGTAAGCATATACACGCTGGAGAAAACAAAGTTTTCAGGATATTTTTGGAGGGCATGCATTCTTGAACGCGATCCAATGGAAAAGAATTCCCAACATCCTTGTATGAAATAAAGGCACACAATTCATACAATCGCCACAAATTAAAGCAACACACGTAGCCGTTACGATATAAGAAAGTGAAGCAGTTTTTTCTTCCAATAAAATATTTAACTACGTATTTACAGCCATCAATTTGATTAGATTAGATTATTCGTTAGTTTAAGCCTCCTTATCCGCAACAAAGGCGATCCAAAGAGAGGAAGGAAGAAGGCACCATTTAGTATGGAGTTAAGGGAACGCGGAATCTATGCAGAAAGGGCATAGAAACAGTAAGATAAGAAAGAAGTTCATGAAACAAGATCAAAGATGAAGAAGAAAGTAGGTGTTGAAAAAACAGGTCAGCAGTGAACCGAAAAAAGTTGGTCCGTAACAAAACAAAACCCAATGTTATTTTAACAAAAAGAAAGCCTACCTAACCTTTAGCTCGGGCCCTCACATTGCCCCCCTGGGAGCGATAATTCCCATAGATACAGTAATTGTATCCCCCTGAGGGGCCATCAATTTGATATGTCAGTGCAAATGAACAAGCACGATTCATGTTATTTCGTTTTGACCTTCTCAACTCCCGAGATGTTCGTTTTGTGAAAAATTACAGGGCACTCCATTTTCATCATTCATTAGTGAAAAAACGTTCATTTTAACGTCTCTAACAATTTTTTTGCGTACACGAATTGATGGTAGCGTATAAGAGCTGCACAACAAGAAAACTTTCGATGGAAACGGTTTCCCTCACAGTCGTAGTCCGAGATAAAATCGATTCGCGCAGCCTATCAGCGTGAGCAATAAAAGTAACAGAAAGAGGAATACTTCCGGGAAAATTGTGCGCATGGACTCCTCTCTACAGCAGACCGTGAGGAAAAAAAGAAATCCGATACCACATTGACGGTAATATTTTTTGTGCCAAAGGCGCTGTGATCGAGAAGCGTCGTCCTGATCATGATGGAATGCCTCCTGTGCTCATCGCAATTCTGCGCCGTCGGATCAAGGGCCATGTTATTAGCTGCGACATGAAAGTAATATCTCTACCGTCGCATTCATTCATTCTTGCTACTTATAGTACACCGATGCTATCTATTATCTAACGAGCGCTTCGGAATTTTCAACACGTAACGATGGTTTTAACTACACGCCGAAAAGAAGATTCAAAACCAGTCGATTAAATCGCCGCTGTGTCGCATTGAATTTGAATGATAGAATAAAACAAAGTGAACATTTTCTACCGTCACCAAATCTCAACTCAGACATTTCAAAAAGAAGCAGAACCAATATTTCTGGCCGCAATATAATACAAAACAGCGCACAACTCACTGGGACAAGAAATGCAACCATGAAACTGATTTGTACGCACACGAGCAGCGGGCGCGTGCACGGCTCGTGTGCGCAAGGAGCGTGAATCTCAATGGTGTTCATAAATCATGCATTATGGCTGCGTGTGTTTGGCGCCGGCACATCCCCACCTCGATTGATGGCTACCATAGACAAACACAAATGGATCATAACGCACGATGGCCCGGAGGAGCGCAGAGGGCGAGACGGAAGGGGGCTAGGAAGCGGGGAGAATTTACGTTAACGTTAATGTCTTGTAAATAAACGAAGCGCAAGTCTTTTCTATATTTAGCAGTTGTGTTATACACTAAATGAATTAGGCGTGTAGCTCTGGATGGTTTCTAATAATTCTGTATTTCAAACTCATTTTTTTTATTATTCACTTGAAGAGGTGAGTAATTTTATTTACTTTATTTAAATTTAACTTTTGGAAACAAGCTGAGAAGCCTGCACCTATCGAACGGTATGCAAGCCTTAAAAAAAATTCTTATTTAGGTTGAAAATAAATATTACTTCAGGAAACACCAGGCACAGTTTTTACGAAACGTTGTATGAAATCGGTAGAGTAATTTCTTCGCCAGTACCAATCATATTAATTGATTTTAAATTCCCTAGCCACAAAAATGGTGATCTTAATAGAACAAAGAGAAGGGAGTATTTAGTATGGGCTGTGGAAAACTGTAAATCTATGAGCAAGATGTGTTTCCACACATGATATCCTTCGCTCAATATAAGGATGTTAAGAAAGAAGACGAAAAAAAGACGGAAAAGAAACTCCGAAGAACGTATGGAAGCAGAAAGAAGAGTGGAAACGAAAGACAGAAGTTTCGAAGGCCTATCTACAGCCGAGGTAACATAATGTCTCCTCTAGAGTGCTATTACCCATTGCAAAGGATAGACCGACTTAACTAACCTAAACAAGCCAATTGCTTATCTTGTGCCCCCTTAGGGGCAGTAAAGTCTTCTTGAAGGCCCAACATTCATACGAAAGCGTACTAAATATCAACAGCCATCAAAATTTAATGAGCAACGTTTTCGTATTTGTCACTTCAATCTGCTTCAACATGTTGCTGTGTAGACGTAAATTAAGATCGACCAACTAAAGTGTGCACGTGAAAAATATTTGGTTTCGAACATGAGCTGCTCTCATGCAAGGAATATCGTAATGGAACTTCACAAGCCATATTCGCCAAAATTAGCTCAAATGCGCACAGAACACCTTTGCTATTATTTACGATTATTATGGCGCAATTGCGTAGATTCAGAGAACTGCTAATGAAAAAATTGAACTTCCTTTTTTTAGAGCAATTCAACGTCCCAGAAAAACAGAAATCACATATCGACAAGAACGCAACATCCTACAGTTCACGTTAACATCCTGCTGTTCACATCAGCTTCAATTCGCTTTACAGTTCACATCAGCTACAATTTAGTATCTGCCTCCAACAACTAAGAGAAGCTGTTGAGGTTATAGTCAACGTCTAGAAGTGTTTTAAGGTAAGGGGACCATTATCTTCACATCAAGATCGATATAAAAATGGATTATTTACGAGTTTAGTGAATGATTTCATAGGACCGTTGTGACCCAAATTTTCGCCTACTTTTCAAAATTTTGCTCTGACGTTGGTTCCGAATACATTCTTTCGCTCTGATAACCTGATAACATCGCATTGATTCTAGTCTTCTTTATTGTACGTTGTTACTGAAAATTTACGTCTTCATTTCTCTCCAATAAGCCATTGACGTTCGCAGCAATAAAACGGATCATTATGTTCAGTGCCTGATTCTAATTAGCTCACTCTTTGACATTTGCTCATCAGTGACTGTGTCTGATTTTGAAGATGTACCCGAATTATTCAGAAACTATTGGGAGAGTTCGACCAAAGAGAATCAACATGTCACTACAACCGCATTGCTTTTTTTTAGGTTGGTACTTGTTATGAAATTGCATCTTTCCAAATCAAAGCTCATTTATTTTTAAGTTGAAATTGCACGGCTTTGCTGCTATCTTATAGCTCATAATTATGTCATTCTACAAATCATTAGCCCAAACGAATAAATTAACAAACACTAGTAGAATGATGAAAGAATGATTTCTTAATTCAGGAATGAACTGACTTTGGATAGCCCTTAACACTTTGACTCCGAAGTGGTACATATGTGTACCACTGGTAAATTGTTCAATTACGTACCGGAATATACAAATAGCATTTCAACTATTTTGCTACCTTTTCTTAAATAAATTTTAAAGGAAAGGGTAACACATTAGGGTTCAATTGTATTCTTTGCACTTTCAAAAAAGTTAAAAATTGTATGAGAGCAGGAAAGCCTGTTTTTCAAAACGACTTCTTTTAGCCTAACCAAACTGACCGTAAGCAACCGCACAATCGGAGTCAACGTTTCAAATGAATGCTTATAAAACCGGGTTGAGCGAAAAAATGCCGGAAACGTGTCAAAGAAACAGGAAGGATCGTTGGAGCCGATATATATCATCCGCTCGCAACTTGACATGCCTCAAAGCAAAGCAATGCCAACCTGGGCGGGCAGGCCGCCCAATAAGTGGGGCGGACACACGTCGCAACAGATGAGAGCCAGCGCCGCTGACACGGAAAGATGGTGCACACACCGCGCAAGAAGCCACGCGGATTTTCTAAAACTTATCATGTCGTAGCGATGTAGCCGGCAGCCCATGATTTTCTTCTGAGTCTGCTGCGCTGCTACGACGACGGAAATGACCAATCAATCCAGCACCAGACCTATGCTCGTACTCAAGAAGGTTTGAAACGGTTCACACATCGCGCACCAAATTTTCCTCTTTACTCCTTCGAGTTTAGCATTCAGACTTCACTGAAACTTGTGAAATTACTAAATTTTATCACTGGAAATGAAGTAGAAATAATAAATATCGTGTTTTTCTCCGTTGTGGAATTGATTAGCTAGTTTTACGGCAGTACACAAATGAAAGTAAATACACGCTTCTTAAATATTTAAGTGAATCAAAGATATTAGATTAGATGTTGGTTTAAACCTCCCTGAACACAACGAAGGTGCTTTATGAGTCCTCTCATAATGCTCAACGTAAAATGCCAATGCCATTCATATTGAAAATTAATAACGTTCAAGTGAGATAGAGAAAGACGTTCTGTCTTTGATAGAACCTGGCGAAAACATACTTTGATTTTTCCGGCCCTCCACCGACGTAGTATCCCAACAACGAAACCAAGCCACTTTCGAACAGAGACTAACCTCTTGAAGATGCCAAATGTTGACGTCCACAGAAATTCTCACTATGAACATTCTTTTCCAGACGTTATTCAACTCTGTAAATGTCTCAGCAACTCATGTAAGCCTCTATCAATGTTTTCATTGAGAATAGGATCTAGATGAGTGTTTACCAGGCGGCACCGCACACTTAGTGAACCCTTTCAAAACGGTGTTATGTTGAGGCCGTTACGGAGAGAGCAAGTGTTTCTCACGGAAAGCTCATGCCGGCAATCATTTGAGTACTCGATCCGAGGTAGATAGTAATGCCGCCTTCCCGTCTGCCCTCCACTCACTGAACGATGATGGGAGAGATTTTTAATATTAAACTCATTTTATCGTACAACCCTGAAGTTTTGCCTCCAGTCTCCAAGTGGAGTCACTAAATGACCATTTCCGCGACCCTTGATTCAATTTATCTGAATTGAAGCGTTTTTTGACGTGTCTTAGTGCTCTATGTCCAAAATCATCTTCCAGACATGTACGAAAGGGATCGAATCGAGATCTAAAGGGGCAGTGAAAAATTTTTCAGATGATTCTTGAAAATTTGGATATCGAAACTATTAGTGAATATTACTGCGAGGATAATTTCTTCTTCTTGGGATCGCTGTTTTTTTAGAAAGAGTAAGAGATAACACTGGCCATGTACGACTCCTCATTATTGCCGCAACGACATGTGCGCTCGCGGACACATGATTGGCCCAATGAATACAATACGACAGAGCTCTATGGCGGGAGGACAAAAGCGGACAACTTTTATCCTTAACGACGTATTTTTTGCGGTCATTTGCTGCCACTGTTAAGCAGGGACATTACTTGACTCAACGTAATCGATGAGTTCCGGAAAAAAGTAACCATCACCACTCGTGCACAGCTAAGGTGCTTTATATAATAACATCTTTGGCGAACTAAAAGTTATATCATAAGGAAAGAAGAGACATTGTAATCCCTGCACTCTAATCTGTACATTATTTTGTTTGCTTTCCCCCATAACCATGCTCAATTTAACCTTTCACAGCTTCAACTTTTTAAAATTTCAACACTAACACTACTGCTAGAACGTGCCTAGCGATCAAAGTTAGAACGTTTAATATAAAAAACATAACTTATCACTGTCCCGTTATTAGCCTCGTATTTTTACAAGCATGACTCGACTTAAAAAAAAAGCGAAAAAACCGACTGCGTTCATAAATAATTTCAGGCAAGGATGAGGATATCTATATCATAGCAGCAAAACACGAGCCCGCTTAATAGTTCGTTGCATATCACACGAGATGTCAAAACAAGAGGCAAACGGAAATCGAGGAAGTCCGGACGCAGCGCAACAACAGCTGAATCATTTAGCTAAGAGCGGCACCGGCAGCTCACGTGGCACAGAACGTGGCTGGGAGACGCCGTTGCTTGCGTCAGCTGCTGCATGTCTCACCACAGCTGCGAGCGTTACCACCACTTGCTTGAGTGGGGAACAAGCCCCCAACTTATCCCAACTTGTGCAATCTTCAGTGAAGAATAAGTGCAATAATCGATAAAATTACTTCAAAATGAAAACCGATTATTCAATTTAAATATTTTGTTCTTTACAAGTATCAGGCTGAAACTAAGGAGGGACCTCTGCGCACATTGCTCAAGTTGCGCCTCCAGCTGTTTGGGCTCCTACATTGATAAGTAGGATGAGTGTGTTCAAGCCTCTGTGACTAGAACACATGAATTTCAAAGAGAGAAAGGAGAAAGGTAGAAGTTAAGGGAAGAGGGAACTTATGAACAAATTGTCTTTCCAAAAGAGATCCCCTCCGCATAAAAGTAGCGAGTAAGGACGGAGGTTTATGGAGCAAGCCAGATGTTGAAAAAGATAGAAGTAGGTGGTTAAAAACAGGATTACAGTGAACCTAAAAAGGTGGTCCGTAACAGAACAGAAAACTTTTTCTATTTCAACAAAAGGAAGGCTTGCGTATAGCTATCAGCTTGAGACCTCACGTTTTCCCACTAGGAGAGATAATTCTCAAAAAAAAACGATAGTACCATCTCCTCTAGCGGTTCAGACACAGATATTCAACGAAATTTTCAAATCAGTGAAATGTAAATAACCTCGGTACTAATGCGAATATTTTCGAATCCGAAATCTTTTCCCAAAAGGTGTTAAAATTATGAATAAATTTAGTTCTTACGAATGGATGTACACTGTACAGCAAAATAGTCATCAATACCAAACCGGCTGAGTTTTGCATCTAGTTGAAGCAGTTTGATTGTAAAAGTATTGAATGATTTATGAGAGGGATACTGTACTTTGAAGTGTGAAAAAGAATTTTGAAAAAAAAGCAAAATAATGTGTTATTTTTCACCTTCACACGAGACCTTTTAAAACGAACGAATACAACTTATAGACATTTTTTAATTCCCTCGTACCGGTGGTTTTCTCTGGCCTTAAGTGAAAGCAGAACTACCTGTTATGTTTGGTTAACATGGTGCTTGCGATACGACCCGTCGATGGGTCATGCTCATGTTCTTCCAGCTGAGAAACGACCTATCGGTGGGTCGTTCAAAAAATTGTAACAATCTTTTAGAATTAACGAAATTTAATGGACTCAGTTCATGACTGGTATTTATAAAATTGCAAACAACTTTTGACTTTAAATTTGGGTTGAATACTGAACTTAAGTTTAACCCATCGCAATCAACGTGTTAGTTGTTGAGCCACCTTAAAAAAATGCAAAACCTCGCACTACGCGAGTCAGTCGCTCGATTGGAAAACTGCGTCTCCAACCCAACGGGAGAGTTGCAGAAGCTGCTCAATATCACACACCAAAATGAATTATTTCGAACTACAGGGACTGACACGAGACAAACAGTACCTGCCTATATGAAGCACGAAGGCCCCCGTTGTAAAGAAATCAGTGGGTGTCGGGAAAATATAGGTTTATATCAATACACAGTCGACACAATTCAAATTAAAGTGTTTCGCAAGAGGCGGAAAGGGCATTACAATGGGACGAAAATAAAGCTGGCCGAAAATGAAATGAGGACAAAATAATCTCGAGAATTTTTGACAAGATTAAATTATATTAAATGTTGATTTAAACCTCCCTTTCCGCAATAAAGGTGTTTCGAAGAGAGGTAGGAAAAAGGCACCGTTAAATATAGACTTGAGGGAACGAAGAATCTATGCACAAGGAGTATAGAAACAGTGAGTAGAGAAAGAAGTTAACGAAACGAGATATTATTTGAAGAAGAATGTAGTAGGTGCTGAAAAATAAGCGGCAGTGAACCGAAAAAGATGGCATATAACAAAGCAAAAAATCTATTCTATTTCAACAAAAGGAAGGCTTACCTACCCTTTGGCTTAGGACCTCACATACTCCTCCTTGGAGCGCTAATTCCTATTGGCACAATAGTTGTATTCCCCTGAGGGTATTAGACTTAAGAAAGAGGTCGATCATCTTATGTGAAGGGATTAGACGAGATGTAGGATAATTTCATGATTGGATCAGTGGACGCTGTTTCAATGATAACGGTATTAACGTAATAAGCGGTAAAACATTTAAGAAAAATATAGCCTGCAAGAGAAAGGCTGGCATTTTAAGGAAGTAGACTGGTCACATGATGAGCGCGCGGCTGCACGCGCTTGCAGGCAAAATACTGCAAAAATTAAACAGCTCAAAATATTTTAAATTCTCCATCCTGGTTCAGAAATTTTCTGATATGGCATCATTGAATAAAAAAATATAGTAAAACATGAAGAAGTCCCTAGAAAATAATGCAGCTGTAGGCTACGGTTTACTCATTCACGACTCTTTTGAATATAAGAAGAGGAAACATGTGAATTGCGCTTACAGGTGAACAACTAATAAGAGAAAAAGAATAGAATCCGACAAATAAATCTCGAAACAAATAGTTTTCGACTAATTATTTTTTTATCCTTACGTATTTTAAGTGAAGTACTTAATAATACGACACCTTCTGATGGACTTGATATAATACGGACATTGCAGCTTCGACGACCTTTAAATAAAAATAAAGTAATAGATGAAGTCTCTAAAAAATAACGCAGCTGTAGGCTACGGTTTATTCATTCACGACTCCTTTGAACATAAAAAAGGGAAACATGTGAATTGCGCTTACATGTAAACAACCAAAACGAGAAAAAGAATAGAACACGACTGATAAATCTCGAAACAAATAGTTTTCGACTAATTAATTTTCTATACATGCGTAATTTTGGTGAAATGCTAAACAAGATGACACCTTCTGGTGGACTTCATAGAGTATATTACAGCTTCGACGCCTCATAAATGATTATAAGATTAAAAGTTAGTGTAAGCCTTCCTATAACCGCTACAAAAAAAACGTATCAAAGAGAGGAAGGCATCATTTAGTATGGAGATAAGAGAATGAGGAATCTATGCAGAAGGGGCATAGAAACAGTAATTTGAGAAAGAAGTTCATCAAATAAGATAAAAGTTGAAGTTAGTCAGAGGTGCTGAAAAACAGGACAGTAGTGAACCGAAAAAAGGTGGTCCTTAACATAACAGAACAATAATTAATTTAAAAAAAAGGAGGCCTCTCAACTCTCGGCTCGAGCCCTCACATTTTCCCCCTGGGAGCGCTAATTTTCATAGATACCATAGTTGTATCCCCCTGAAGGGGTGCCTCTTAAAAAGGAAATGTTAATTTCCTCCCTACATTTCACTGATTTGAAAGTCAATAAAAGTGATTCGAGCAATAATGTTTTGTCACGCTATCATCATTGTGAAAATTCGGCTTACACTGATGTACCACCGCATACCTGTCTGAAAATTTGTGCTGCACGTGCCATGTCTTCGTTTTTTCAATCAAGAAAAAAGTTAAAGCACGAGACGTCCAGAAATACATTTTGAACCTAGATATCCCTTTTGTGTTCATGAATCACGTAGAGACAAATTGGAGTCTTCATTTGAGAGGTCAATAGGAGAGAAGCCAACATAAACAGACAACGCGCCAACAACGCTTAAGACAAACTGAAAAACCCTATCCTCCAGCTTAGTGTAGCATGAAACGCTTTCGAAATGAGCACGTGCAGCGAATGATGCACATTCACAGCATGAACACGTACATGAAGATTCCAATGCAAGAGCTATCAAAACACTCTAGGAAAAACAACAGTTCGCGCAAGTTTTCATTCACTAAACGCTTCGACGCTATTTCATTATATGTATACAGTGTTCTCTGAAAAAAAAGTTCTTTATTCGTAAAATTTCCTTCATATCAACTCATATTATAAAACTATTTCATTTACAGTAGAATAAATTGAATTTCACTTCTCACCATAGATCAATCCTGCCACCACGCCCCTACAGCACTGGTGAGGCACGGATTTACAAGAGTACTCAGGCGTCCTAACGTTCATACCCGGCGCTCATCGCTGGTACTTTTCTCGGCGGCCTGGCGAAAAAAGAAGAAGAAGGAGGCGCGCCCGAGTTACGAGCAGCTCGTTTGTTCTTTATTGTTTACAATAGCGTTGTTTTAACTCCAGCAAGTTGGCGAAAGCCAGCTTTGTGCGTGTGAGCGTAGGTTTGTGTTTGCTTAACTTGTAGCCTCTAATGAAGGCTTTGTCACGGTCATGCCCTACCCACGCGAGCACACAGCCGTGTCAACGCGACTCCCTCAAATTATATTTATTTCAAAATGAAATGGTACTAACGTGTACTCCGAGACCAATGATTCGCAAATTCAGGCGTCAATTGCTTGAAAGCCAAGTTTTTCATGGATGTATTACTCTTGGTGCTTTTTGTTAGTTTTCTGCTGGTTTTCACCGATCTTTCCCAGTTTACCCAGAGTAGGTTTATTTTTGAGTAAATGCAATTATGTTTTTAAAAATATATTTGACTGATTCAGAATATATAAGATAAATTAGTTTAAGCCACTTTGACAACAACAAAAATGTTTTCAAGAAAGATTAAAGGAAAATACCATCCAGAATGGAGTTAATGGATCAAGGAATTCTAGCACAAGGTGTGTCTGCACACCCTGCCAGTAGAATCAAGATAGAAAAAGGTTAATGAAAAAAGTGGGTGAAGAAAATAGGGGCTGAAGAAATTGACAGCAGTGAACCCAAAAAAGTGGTCCGTAACATGACAAAACTATACTCCGAAAAATAAGAAGGCCGATCAACTCGCGATCTCGAATGTCCCTCCTGAATAGCGCTAATTTCCAAAAATGTGATGGTTGAACATCGCGTGAAGGGTTTCATCGAAATAAAGATTGTACACAAGCCCTCTCTAACGGATGATTTGACATCATAATTCATCTACTCAAGTTAAAGAATAGAAGTTTCGGAGCTCAAAGTATGCTGACGCAAAACTTTCATGCCCCATATGAAAAGCTCGGAAAAATCTATTTACCAAATTGAACCACTAACGGAGGAAAGTAAGTGCTCACGAGTTTCCGCGGCCATGATCTGTGCTTCGTTACCACAAGAGTTCTTTCACTTTCGTAATTAATAAATTTTAACGAAAAGTTTCGATTTATTATGCAATAACACTAATAATACGAGGAAGGAAGGAATTTTCGGTGTACTGACACAAGAGAAGAATTTCTTGCTCTTAGCATTCTTCATATGGAAATTGGATGTTTATATATTAGGTTTCAAACTAAAGATCATTGATGGAATATTTGATTAGATATTTTGTTTACGCCTCTCTGACCACAACAGAGGTATTCCAATGAGAGGAAGACACCTTTTAGTATGAAGTTTAGGGAACGCAAAATCTATCTACAAGTGTGCTCCCGCTCAAAATCTCTCGCGCGTGGAAAAAGTTAAGAAAAAAGCTTACGAAACATGAAAAAAGAACATGAAAAAAGTTGAAGAAGAAAGCCAGAAGTGCTGAAAACCAGGCAAACAGTGAATTAAAAAAAGATGGTCTGTAATACAACGAAAATCTATTTCATTTCAACAGAAAAAAGGCCTTCCCAACGATCTGCTCAGGAGCTTACATTTTATCCCTTTAGGGGCGGGAATTTCCATACATAGATACAATAGTTGTATCCTCCTGGAGGAATTGAGCAAAGAAAGCATATATTAAGCTCGGTATGAAAAGTAGACTGAAAAGTAGTCGACTGTAGAAGGGCTATAGTTTAGTTGACTTAAATATATTGAATAAGCAATTAAAAAACGTTGCACTTCGTAAATGGTTGCGATAAATGGCGATACTATTTCATCTACAATAAAGGCCAACAGATTCATGTTCGCATTCTGTCCAGATTCCGCCAGTCCAAGCCACAAAGTTAGCTAAACCACCGGTTATGACTTAAGATGAAAAAAGAATCTAGGAAATTTGTGAAAGTATCAGAGGTAATTAACGGACTCTCCAAGAATTGGTTTTTATTTCAATTCCTAGAGGTGCGGGAAGAAAAGCGTTATCTAGAGCGCCACCCTCACAACAACTTGCATGTGATAAAAAACATTTAGTTTTGCGAGAAGCCTTATGTTCTCGACGGAGATACAGTTTCAATCAAGAGGAAAAGAATTCGGAGTAAAATTGATTTCATAAACACGTTAAATCATGTTTATTCGCGGTCGATGAATGCCGATGGAAAATCCTCATGATAAAATTTAAATAATTTTAACAGCGCAAGACACGCTTTATGAGCTCAGCTGAAGTTTTTTGCTCATCTCCCTTTAGAATGCATGTAAAACGTTGAAATTTGCTCAACTGATAAACGAATAACATTTGTGAAGGGTTCGAACTGTACTCTAGCGATTTTTCCATTCAGTTCGCCACAACAAAGATGCGACG
Source organism: Platorchestia sp. MABIK (assembly GCA_014220935.1). Lineage (NCBI taxonomy): Eukaryota > Metazoa > Arthropoda > Malacostraca > Amphipoda > Talitridae > Platorchestia > Platorchestia sp. MABIK. Next base: position 84,315 of record JACJUY010001148.1, read on the forward strand.
TCAGTCACACACGTAACTCGTCAAAAAATATTAAAGAGGAGCGATTTTTATCACCCCAGAACAAAGCCTCTTGCTTTTGAATGTGCGTAATTAAACAAACACGGTATTTTCAACTTGATCAACGTCAGCAACAAGGCCTCACACAAGAGGCACCTAAGCTGTACCCATGCAGGTTTTGGTCTACCTGGAGCTTATTGCATCCAATCAGTTCATGAACAAACGAGGCTCTCGAAGAACCTCGCTGATTGGCAGACAACTCCAAACTTCCCCCGAGAGATGGACCAAGTTGCGAGTTCTTCAAGTTTTGTGGAGGGCTTCTGTACAAGAACAGCGAGCGTGTGCGGGCTGCTCCATAAAAACTCTGTCAAATTGAGCTAAAAAGAACTGAATTGCTCAATTATCGAGGAGTGGGTGGAAAAACGCCTACTGCTGGTGCGTTCTTCTCCTCAGTTCCAGAAAAGAAAAGCAAGGGGCAACTTCTACGCGCTTTGAAACAGTTTGAAAATTGTGTACCCATTTGAGCGTTTTTGTAGAAAATTGGAAGTACAGGATAATACGGAACAAGAAACAGAAGCAAAAAATCACCAATAGGGAGAGTAGTTTGACAACATTAAGTTGCAAAACTGTTTAAAGTAAAATTAAAAGCGAACATTTTGCTAATTGTTACTGTAGGTACTGCAATTTTATAATCGAAAAATATGAATTGTAAGCTGTATAAAACAATAATAAAAGAAATAACATTTGAAATGACCATTTACTATAATTAAGAAATTTACAAATCAACATTGTATCAATGAACATCACCTGAGAGCGAGTAAAGTAACCAGAAGCAAGCTCTAGTAGACCGACATGGCTATCATTAAAATAACTGAAAAGAACGAACAAATACGGGCGAACTGGTCACGCTGAACTCGAAGCGTTTTCAAAATAATATCCATATTTGCAAAAAAAAACACTTAACAATGAATGATCAGACAAAATATGCAAGTAAGAAGGTGGCTGGGTATTAAACGAGAAGGAGTATTAGGATGATGAACAATGAATACACGCACCTTGATAATTTATTTTTCTGACCCAGGCTTGAGCAAACATACCTACCTATACACAGTATAGGTCCTGGCTTGCATGTTCTGTATAGTATTCATCAGATAAGGAAGATAAGGAAGATCTACGCAACGGGCTTTCTCTCACAGATTAGATTAGATTAGATATTAGTTTAAGCCTCCCAAACCGGAACAAAGGCGTTCAAAAGAGAGGAAGGAAAAAGGCACCATTTAGTATGGAGTTAAGGGAATGCGGAATCTATGCGCAAGGTGCATAGAAACAGTAAGTTGAGAAAGAAGTTCATGAAACAAAAGTTGAAGAACAAAGTAGCAAGTGCTGAAAAACAGGACAGCGGTGAACCGAAAAACATGGTCTTAACACAACAAAAAGCATTTCATTCCAACGAAAAGAAAGCCTACCTTCCTCTTAGCTCGAACGGCACAGATCGAACACAGCAAGTATCATTAGAACTGCAGTCGATCCTCGACTCAAGTCACATCGCCATATGCGAACTTCAACTTGTTAAGACGAGAACTGGTCCGCGTCCCTCATGACTTGAATCAAGCATCGTATCAACTGAAAAATTGGAACTAATTTTATTCCTAAAAGTTGAGGTTCGCAAAAGATTATGTATAACTCGAGTTCTGACTTTAGTTTTTATCCTCAAAGCTGAAGTTTTTACCTACAGAGAATGAAATACCTTCACAAAAAAGTCTTGTGATTCTTATCGTTTGCAAGCCATGCTGTTGCATTTTGAGAAATCTTAAATTGGTTAGTTAGAAAAGAAAAGAATGAAGTGTAAAGGGTAATTTTGCAACAGCAATTTTACGTCCTCAAGTACTGGCAAAATGAGCATTAAATGGATCGAAAATTCTAGACTCACCAAAATGAGCTCGAGTTGAATGCTGAGGACATAAAATGAGCTCCAAAACTTGTACTTTTAGGCTAATTGGCCCAGAAGTTATTTTTGCAAGGGGATCAGGCATCTATTTATCTGCCACCATCAATGGCGAGTACGGGGTGAGGTGTTCGCTGAAGTGCGAGAACTTCAAACCTATTGGCAATCGCCGTTGGTGGATTGACTAGAAACGCAAATTACCAAGTTTTTTTTAGTGGCTTAGAATTGTGAGTGAGAGCTTCTATAAACGTGTACCAGTGTGAGGAAAATAAGTCGAATTAAATCTTCAACTCAATGGATCTGATTATAGGTTAGACATTTAAAATTTACCAACGCCTAAATTTGCTCACATCTTGATCCATGGATGCTCACATCTCCACTATAGTTTCTATAATATTCAACTGTACTGAAGATAAGCTAAAACTTGAGTAGTCAATCTTTACAATACACATTTTCCAAAACATAAATTGCATAGTCATGTTCATTTTTTAAGATTATTTCGAACGAAAATTTCATATATTCAGGAAATGTCTCTGTGTGGAGGATGTACTTCTGTCAGGTTAAGAACAAAATTTCTCATACCGTGCGCCTCACTTTTTTCGACAGAATTCTCTAACAAAATCCACGTGGGGAAAAATAGAGAATCCATCTAACCCCATTTAAAGTACAATTCAAATTAAATTTCTAAATAAAATAAAACATAGACACATGAAAATGTGTTCAAAAAATATAAAATGTAACAGTAAAACGAGAAGAGGGATTTCATTATGGTAAAAGTTTCCCTAATTACATGTCTCAAGTTAATTACATCCAATAATGTACATGCTAAAGCGTTTAATAAATGAGAAATGAAACTAAAAAACATTCAAATAAGTTGAAGTTCACCACAGATTTACCATACAATTGAAGGTAATTTTTTGGGTTAACGCATCGAAATTTTTTTGTGTCGCTCGCCCAACAATTTTGCAGAGGCGCGGCTCCCTCATATTAAGCAGCGGGCGCACGCGTGGAAATAGAAGCTGACCTAAGCAGAACCTAAGAAGCGATTCCTTTCAGCGCCCAGTCTAAGCTGCGTAAGGTTCAACTTCGGAAAACGTGCAAAATGCAGAAACTTTAAAGCGGAAACACAGGTGAATTCTTTTCCAACGAGTTCACTTGCTTGCCCAATGAGAAAAAAGATTAACCTCTGCTATTGAAAGGACTGGAGTCCCTCATCGAATGTATTGGCTGGGGTTCGGTGATTGCTGACTGAACACTTCACCGATCGAACGACCTCGCAGGGGGTCGACTTTTTTCCAAATGTGGTACGCTGTGCTAAGGGGAGTGGTGATGGTTCGGTGTGTAGATGGGGCAGTCAAATAACGGCTACAAAAGGGCTGAAAATTCTCCTCTGACGTACAGTCTTCCTTCTTCTAGTTTAACGTTGGTTGACGCATTAAAAATCGAGCACATTCAACTCCCAATTAATCATGAAAACTTAAAACTCAATTTCGACTATTTGCCTAAATCATGTTAGTTGAATGCAAGTAACCGTAAACTTTCAGACGAACAAATTCTATCAGACTCATTGAAAACATATATGATGAGAGAACATATGAAGTACAGAACAAAAGTAAGACTAACCCGGAAAAAATTGTATCTTCTTAGATTAACTTATAATGTAAGTTTGCAGCCTGTTTCATTTTCAAGTTTGAAATTTAGGGAAGACTGCTAAAACCGCACAGCTGCAGCTTGGCCCCTTATTTAATGTTACTGCAAAATTATGAGGCCCGGTTATATTTCTAACGAAAAATAAACAGGGCAAGCATACTGTGAAGCCACACGTCAAAACTCAGTCAGCGGCCCTTGATAGTTCAGTTGTTGTGCGGGAAGGAAGTTCCTCAAAGCGCAACGAGTCGTCATGGCTGGGCGAGAGGAAGCCAACTTGAAGCAACCCAAATTCATTTCGCAACACTACGCAAAATATTCCCCAAATAACAGATCACTTCAGAATTTTAGACCCACATCACAGGTAAGCCACTAAGACTAAAAAGGTCATATGAGAGCTGCGAAATTGTAGGCTTTTCAGTGTTTATTCTCACTGCAGAGGTAGATGTGTAAATTTCACAAGTCGTGCTTGATAGGAAGAATGGAAAATCTCTCCTACAATCGAAATTGCTCCACTCTGAAGCTAATTTTACACATACGGTGGGCCTACTAACTCAACTACCACAACAACTGCGACCGGTGTAGCACCGTTTCATGCTCACGCAAACGTGGACAAATTAATTTAATTTGCTTCAAAAATTGCTCGTCTTTTACGCGAAGAAGATATAATGGCGCATCTGACCTTTTCTTCACTGAAACGGTGAACACGAAGCGAAATGTTCCACCTTTTTTGTAGACCGAATGAAGGATGCGCGGTCGGAGCACCAAGAATAGCCAGACATCCATTGTGCCGCTCATGAGGCTATTTTTAGGGAGTCCAAAAACAGGCTGAGAACAGATCGATGGCAATTTACGAGGGAAACGTAGAAAACAGCTAGTAATGGGGCGGCGAGCCAACGCTATCACGACAACGTCAAAGTATGAAACACGTGAAAACAGGATTAGGTAGGTTCTTAACCTCTGATCCATAAAATGGTAGGAGCACAAGACACGTCAAATTTGTACCAGCAGGTCAACTTATTAGGCCAAAAGCCAATGCTTTTAGTTCATTTACAAGGAAAGGATGATCATTTTCAAACAGTGTAAAAAAGGGACAACACTGCAGCCACGATGGTCAGAAACAGTCAGAAATCAGAACTCCGCATAATATTCGCCAGAAATAATTTGAAGCCAAGCAGATGGTCCCGGATTCTATTTTGCATTAATCCGTGTAAACAACAGCTAAGAACAAACTCGACTGCCAATATTGAGAGGTGGCAATGTCTAATTTGTATGCAACCGCGATAGGCTGTGGCGGTCCAATTTTGAATGGCTCGAAGTAAAGTTTAGGGAACGCTCGAAATCCGGCAAGTTTGCGAGAGTTGCCTTTTTTCAATGGCTCTTATTGGATGTTTCGCTGGTAATGAAGAAGAGTTGCACTGACCAGCACCTCATTTGTGAAAGGAAAAACCCCAGAATGTCATATTAAACAGCGATAATGCATTAAATTGAGTTTTGTACAGGTGTTGCAGGAAACAAAGCCTGAGCTGTGAAGCACCTTCTATACCAGTGTCAACGCCTGAGAGTTAGATGAATTAATTAGCTAGTGCAACATCGAAGAGCACAGCAATATTAAATGCTTGAGTGAGCGAGTACATTTTATTCAGGGTCTAAACACCACATTAGTTTACATAAATGTACCGAATTGAACAATGTTCCTGATTACTTACTCTTATTTTGGAACTATCACGTTGCATGGGAAGACGCGTTGCACTCGTATAGGACGTTATACATGATGCATTTAAACTATGACTCGCGTATCTCAAGCAAGATTGAATCATAGTTATTTATGATGGCAATACTGCATGGAAGTTGCGATCGTTGCTATTGCGTAAACAAAAACATTTTGCGATCGCTCAGAATTCAAATTGACAGGTCTTTTTTTGGTCGCTAGTTATGAAAACAACGCGAAAATGGAATTAATTTGAACATCGTACTGTACATATCAATCAGATTTATTTACGTGGATCCAACTAACCGTTTTTAGTACTTCCCTTCCAACGTAGCTTTAGTTGATTTGAATAATTGTTTACAGACCAGTCGAAATAACATTTTTTCCCTCTTCGTTAATAAATGTTTCTAATAGAAAAAATCAGCACTATCTTTAAATGTACGCACTGGGAACGGCTACATGAGCCAAAATGGGAACAGGACGTAACACAATGTCATTATGAAGACAATTTAAATGGCGTAAAACTACAAACCAGTTTCAGATCTCTGGTGCACTCTCTAATTCAAGCCCAAACACAACTCAACAAGTAATGTAACGTCGCTCAAATGGCAAGATAGCGTACAATGTTAAATGAACATGTCATCATGCCATTGCGGAAACTTGAGTGTGACAACTCAAGTTTCCATCGGGTTTTAATATCTGTAAGAAGAATGGTCAGCGACTAAGCTTCGATAATACTTGTTCTATAAGATATCCGCGCTATTTAAGCTGAGGTTTAACTTGCGTGGAGGCAAGAAGAAGAGGAAGGAAGGCATCGTCCACGATAAGCTGATGATAATTATGAGAAATATTGTATGAAAGAAGAGCAGTAACGCTACTGAGTCTATTTGGAGGATAGGTACAGACAAGAGAAGAACAGAAGTAACAATTACAACACTAGTGACATGCAGTCACGCCATAAGTAAGCCAACATCGAAGAGGAGGGCCTTTTCAGATCACCTCTATTAGAAGAAGGTAGAATCCTAACAGTTCGCTCACGATAATATCAGCATACCAGTGATCCCTCACTAGCAAAACGTTGTGTTTAAAGTTATTGAACATATCATACATGAGCAAACGTCTATATTTATGGTACTTGAAATAAAGTGCTCCTGTAAAAAGTCAGATATAAATTCGAGAGTACTGTGGGAGGCGAATAACGCAATTTTTTCCCGCTGGTGCCATTAGTGTGCGTAAGTGAAGGCTGCCCCCGTTTTGCGCCTAGCAAGGGATTTTGGAAATGTGTGTTCAGAAGAATAGACTAACACCACAATTCACACACCCTGCTGACAGCCATATAGACTCGATGCAGGCAAATGGAAGGAGAGAATGAGAACACATGATCTTGATCGCTCATATAACAACTCCGTAGGCAGAAACTCCTCGTAACATGATAAATAGCGCCTATCCGAACATTCACAGCTGAAATATAGAATTATGCCTTTTGTCTTCTCAAAAAATGACAAAATAAGATTATGTCCGAATGCAACACAGCGACTCGGCAGCGTCAGTGCAGCAGTAAGAATCCCCCACGTAATTCAAAGAATAAACCTATACGTTCTCCTTGGCAAAATTACCGACAAAAAAAGAGGCAAAAAATCCGCACAAAAAACTGACACCGAGTGTTAGTCAGTTATTACCAGGGCAACCACAAAAGCGTATTCTTACTATATAAATACTAGGTCGGAGCGCGTAAGGTGCACGTCTCCTTAGTAGAAAAGAATGCTCCTGTTTTGTAGCGAGGGGATGATTATCAGGCATTTGCATCTTTATGGTGTTTTGGTGCCGCCGGGGTCCCAGAAATTGAGCAATATACTCCCAAAAGAAGGACAAGAGCATTTCTGTGAGGCTCATGAGACTGGCGAGAAGTTGTAGAGAACTCCATGCCTGCAAAGCCGCTAGACTGCAGCGGGATGTGGCTGAATGTCGGCCAGACCGCTGCTGAGGGCGACGCTTTGTGTGCCTCACGACGCAAGTAGCGCGCTGCGCCGAGTGGGCGCGAGACTACCGTGAGGAGAACTGTTCTCATTCTTACCACGCTCACCGCGTATTGAATCATATGTGTCCCAATAGGTAAATTACTCATTCAAGTACCGGAATAAATGAATGATAATTTCATCTGTTTCACGACCTTATTTAAAAAATAATTTTCATAGAACGAGGTGAAATATCGTGCAATGGTATTTTTCATATTGTTTGGGAAAAATAGAAATGTAATCGAGCAGTAAAGTCGATTTCCCTAGTCTGATACAATCTAATCAAACTAACCGTTAACAAGTACGGAAAAGCGGTGAACGTGTTAATTGGGTATCACTTTATCTTTCATTTCGAGTAAGGGCTAGCCCTAGCCTTACGTAATCAAGACTGTTTGTTTTTCGAATATGGTTCTGCATAATCTGAGCTAAAAGAACCGTTTTCATTTTTGAATATGACTTTTGTAAATGAGGTAAATATGCCAAAGCGCGAATTTAGATGGCAACCATAGCCAAAGGATTTAAATAGAAAGATTTATGAGTTGGCAAATATGTAAAAGATACGAATATAAGTTAGTTTAAGCCTCCATAACTATAACGAAGGTGTTCCTAGAAGACAAAGAAGCAAAGCGCCATTTGATGAGGAATTACAGGAACGGGAAATCTCAGCCCGAGGTGTCTCATCACGCCCCGCGCACAGAAACAGAAAAATTTAAGTATTCAAAAACAAGAAAGTTGAAGAAGGAATTCAAAGGTGCTAAAAAAATGACTGCAGCATACAAAAAAGCTAATCTGCAACCAAACAAACTCCTTTTCTATTTCAATAAAAGAAGCACCAAGTAAAACTTCACCTCGGGACCTTAGATATCCCCCCTGGGAACACTGAATCCCATTGACACAATAATTAAATATCCATGAGGGTTTTAATGGGGAGTATACACAAAGGGACATGCAAGAGCACGAGGGAACGATAACAGACTACAGGAAACTATGCCAGCTTTAAACAAGTTCATCTCGGGTTTCCATGTGAGATTTCGTCAGCCGAACAACAAGGGGGACATAACATATGAAAGATTCATTTCGCTTCAACTTCAGAACGGAAAAATTTCTCATGGGCGCAGAAATTTACGCTGAATAATTATGCACCTTTATGCCCTCAGTTGACCAATTGAATTTTCAAAAATTAGAAATATACTAAAGAAGTGCAGGACGACATACTCGAAGTCCCCCGCTGCCCGAAGACAGAAGACCACTGCAATTTCACACGGATCACCTGCTTCACCTTTTCATTTTGGTAGGAAAATATTCTTAGAAACCAAATGAATCCCACGTGCTCCTACGCTTCTGAGATATTTCCAGAGGAGAAAATGATATTTCCACGATATTCTCCAAAAGGTGTCAACCGAGAGACGTAAAATTTCATTAGAGTGCCTCCGGCTGAGCTGGTTGAAGAAGTGACCCGCATTTGCATCGGCATATTCTTGTGCGCTCTCACAAGCATGCGTCGTGACATTTTCAATGCCAGTGCCACTGTCGGACGTGCAACAAGTGGCAGTGAATCAAGTTGTTGCTCGCTTGATGAATCAAGTTGTTGCTCGCTTGATGTTGATCAAAATTAAATGAGGCGAGTAAATTATTCGCTTCCGGCGTCTCTGGTGTATGTTCCCATGGTAGAAAGAACATAATTATTAGCAATAACATATCCAAGAGCTGGTCTCGGTTAAAGAATTTTCGCAAATTCAGTTTAAGGGATTTTCGCAAAGCAACAGCGAGAAGCTTGAATTGCAGTGGCACCACAATAATGCAAAATTTGAGTTTCGCGGTTGCTGCAACAAGCTGCGCTCGCTGGTCAATGACTGCGAAAGCATCTAAATGAGACGAAAAGGTGAAATGAACATGAAATAAGAGACGGAGACTCGTGCGAGAAGCTGCTAGCACCGGTACGCTGGCCTATCTCATGACAGAGAAATAAAAAATGAAACATAAGCCCACAGCTGACTAAGTCCAAGCTGATTTTTGCAACGAGTGCGCCTGATTTTCTTGTGAATAGTTGAAGCTACGAGAAGAGCGCTGCTGGATTATGAACCAGAGTTACATTGGAAAGGAACCCCAACGAGAGTTGCTCAGGAATCCTATATATCCCCGGGAAACGCTTGGTCCCCAGAATGCACTGAAGGGTTACCTTTTTCACGTCACCCCATTCTCTTCTCTACCTCTGTAGGCAACATAGGCAAAGAAAATGTACAGTTGGATAATAATAATCTGCAGGTGTACCGGAGACTAGCTTTACCGCCGGTCCTGAGAAATTCATGAAAGCTGCAATTTACGTAGGAAACAAGTCTAAGCAAGAGAGTGCGAGTTATTACGCGCTTTCGAGGCGATACGCGATCTTATTACTTCTGAAAGCTCATGTCAAATGAGTTCTAAGATCAAGTGAACTCCAGTAATAACGGAAGTTATGAACTCTAGTTCAAAATTTAACGACAATCGTTTTCATACCTTCTTCACGTGCAAGAGGTGAAACCGCGCCTACGATGAGAGGAGTATAATTGAAAGTAGTTGTTTTACTGCTTGCTCAAGTTGTTGCGAATAGTTTCTCTTGAGCTCAGCATTTCCAGAGATCAGTGTTTTTGCATCTCGTCTATTTTGTCACCTCCAGAGCTTGCATTACGGACGAGTCTAACATTCTCAATGTTTTACAATGTTGGCTCTTCTACGTTATAAACACCTATTTTAAAAGGGAAAAGACTAAATTTGGCAATTCTTTTTTCGAATTTAGTGCTCTAGTTTGGAAAAAAAACTGAGGTCTAAAGTGTGAAAATATTTACTTTGAAAACATTTATGATTTTATCAGAGTTGGTGATTTTCGAAGGTATTGCACAACAATGTAAATTAGCGAACGTATAAGAGATTTTAGACATCAGTGACACCAAACTGCCACCAGTGATCCCAAACTGCCACCAGTGATCCCAAACTGCCACCAGTGATCCCAAACTGCCACCAGTGATCCCAAACTGCCACCAGTGATCCCAAACTGCCACCAGTGATCCCA
>JACJUY010001148.1:95345-135217 GCA_014220935.1 Platorchestia sp. MABIK
CCAAACTGCCACCAGTGATCCCAAACTACCACCTGTGAACCCAAACTGCCACCAGTGATCCCAAACTGCCACCAGTGATCCCAAACTACCACTTGTGAACCCAAACTGCCACCAGTGAGCCCAAACTGCCACCAGTGAGCCCAAACTGCCACCAGTGATCACAAACTGCTATCGGCGATCCAGAGGCATCATCAAGGTCTCCAAATTGTTATCAGATATTGGAGCACGGAATTTTGCTTAGCTCATCTGTTATTTGGCTAAAACTGAGATTTTGGAGGTACGTGAAGTGATGTGGCAGTCTAAGCCATCGTCAAAATAATTTATAAGTAAAACTCGACCATTTCATGCTTTTATTCGCGGCTTTAGCGTTTCAGAAACTAATCGTGAATAAACAGAGCAAGAATTTCAGGAAGTCGGAGATTGTTGTTATAACCAATACCTTCGAAGTGGGAAAAAAGCTGTTGAGCGAAAACTGGCGTCAGAAATTGCTGCATCCTGCGATCTGAAAGTGCAACTCGATCTGACGAACCGTTAGCAAATTGCGCCGACCTGCCAAAAATAAATAGATTGGTTGTATAAAATTTCATCGTAATATGGAACTACAAACGCTAAAAACATGTTTAAAAGACCGCAGGGTATCTGCTTGAGAGTGTGCAAACTAGATAAATAGTACATTGCATTTTCTAGCGCAACCGCAACTCATCGAGGGAAAAATGAGAGAAACGAGTTCAATCACAGCGACAAGGAGCGCGGGAATTACTTCGAACGCGCGTTCAAGATATTAGGTTAAATAAAAAAGGTTTCAAATCAAATCAACGACATAAAATAAACCGCTATTTCTCTGATCTCTTAAACAACTATTCGTAACTTGAAGTTCTTTCGTGATGCCGATTAGGTTACGCTTTCTATTGATGTATCCTCTAAAAACGCTGATTACCTCGTTCTAACTTTTAAGTCTTTTCCGTGGCGCGAAGGTGAGGCATCACACTGTGGATAAAAAAGATTCTTGTTCAGTACTAGTCATGCAACCATTATAAAAGAGTTCCCAAGAAAGAAAGCAAGATGACACTATTTAGTGTAGATTCAAGGGAACGGGAATATGTGCACAAGACGTTTTCCCACATCTTACCCTAAGAAGCTGCACAAGTGGAAGAAGATTATGGAACATGATAAAAGTTGAAGAAGATAGGAATAGGAGCTAAAAAAGGACATCAGTGAACCGAAAAAAATGAGTCATAATAAACAAAAACAAGCTTTCTCCACAAAAGAAAGACCTAACCTTCAGCTCAGTACTCCACATCTTGTCCTGTGAGGGCTAATTCCCATAGATACAACAGTTGTATCCCCCCCCAAGGAGCACCGTCGTAAAAGTGGCTCCGGTGACGATTGCAAAGAAACAGAGAAGACGAGTAGAAGAGCTTGTGTAAGTGAGGCTCTCCAACTCTTTGAGAATGTGCTTCACTTTCGAAATACACCCTGCCCTCCATTCAGGTTGCGAGGCTGCTAGACAAATCATCCGATGCGATCCCAACGAAAGAGAGCGATCAATGAATAAAGGATAAGTCTCATCTTACCATGAGTGGGTGTCTGTATAGATGCCATTTTACGTCTAGGCTAACCTCCTCACCACAGCGTTCTCGCCAGAGCCTAAGTGCAGCTTCTGTTTCGTAGAAAGTCGGAATTGTGAGGAGGCAACTGCGCACTTCGACAGCTGCCACCAATAGACACAGGCCCTAAGTCAGTCACTAACGATGCTCCCCGGAAAGACGGATCTCCGATAACGATCCTCGAGTCTACGCAGTCTCTCGAGCCGCTGTCGACAAGTACTTTTTACTTTTCTTTCCTTGCGACCTAAATCCTGCATGCGGAACCTTGTTAGAGGCAGTGAAGAGTTCCAGGTGACGCAGAGAGGAATTCCGGTTGGTATGGGCTCGAACGAGAAGATGATTTAGAAGAAAATTATGATTTGCTGCATGATTTAGAAGAAAACTGCTCTGCATTCAACTTCATCACGAGAAGGGTAGTGGTTTCACACAATAGGTTGATTAGGACTGAAATATAAGAAAGAAATCATTGAACGATTTCAGTTAGAAATGAGCTGATCTTCAACTTCATCTCACTGCGGGCAACAGTAAAGGCACGTTAGAATATTTAAAAAATTGCTGCAATAATGGTAACTAGTACGTGAGGATATTTTAAACCAATGCTGAGTTATCCTTTGCACTAGAGTTGCCAAATCTGGCATAAGTTAGTAACAGTTTTCCGTAATCAAACCGCTGCATCAGGGCAGCGGGATAAACAGATAAGAACGAGATGCAGTTCTGAATGCATTCTTGTCTCGAGCGGTGAACTTCCACGCAGTGCAGGGCAGTGTAGCACTGCTATGTTCCTCAGGTCTGGAAATGATCTTCTTAGCCACACAACCATTTGGCTTGACGCTTAACTGAAAAACCATGCTGACGCCGCTAAGGAAATTTGAAAATAACAAATGAAATGATTAAGTTCAACAGCGCGTACCAATGGTTCATAAAAAACACGGAAGAATCTGAACTAATTCGTGGCATCTAGGATAGGACTTGAGATTTGTAATCGTATTGTAGCAAATATGCAATAAACACAGTCTTGCACAATAATGCCCTGAGCTTCACCCTTTCAAAAGTCTGGGAATAGAAAAAAAAGGCTGATTGCAACCATCACCCATACAACAGTAACAGCTTCTTTTCAAAACTGCCGCAAGTAAGCACCCATACAACAGTGACAGCTTCCTTTCAAAAGTGCCGCCAGTAAGCATAATTAGAAGGTCCCCTTGTGCACTATTCACAGCAAAAAAGCGAGCCCGCTGGAGCAGGATATGCTACAGAGCAGCTCAGCGTCCTCGACCCACTGGTGCCTCCCTCGATCGCTGGAGTAAACAAAAGAGGAGGGGAGCCACAAAGCCTGCATGAGGGCTTGGGAGGCCGGGTGTTGACGAGCACATGGAGCTTTTAATTGCGAATTCGGTAACGCACCCAGATGTCGTACATTTTAATCCTTCGAGTGGTCGAGGGGGTATTAGTAATCTTTATTAGTATTTACTTTTCTTCGCGATGTCGAACTAGGAAAGCGGTTGAAGTATCAGTCAGAGCGCTGAGATTCATGTTTTAGACGTCGGAGCCATGGCTTTCACGTCTTGGACAGCCCTCTGCCTGTCTCGAACTTGCCTAACTTCACACATGAAAATAATTGTGCGAAAATTTTCGGTCAATAAACGCACTGAAGCCAGTAGCCCACTTTACTCAAAGAATATTTAGAATTTACTAAAAAATAATATTTCTTAGGAAAGGTGTGCTCTTTTTCGCGGATCACATTTTTTTTGAGCAAATTTTGATGGTAGGTAAGATGGGCTACATTCTTTTTAAAACGATATCATTTAACAATACATACTAAAACTCTTGAACTTTCAAAAAGCAATGCCAAATTTTTTTCCATCGAATAAATTCCACGTGATTCCATACACAAAGACGACAAACAAGTTTGGTGTATGAAATATCGAGGATACAATCTTCCGAATTTTCTACGTAAAACTTGACATCCAAGTTTTTGCATTGTCCCACAATAAAGCACTGGCGTGAATGACCTTCGCTTACAAAAGAAACAGACAAAAAACATCTTGGATGGAAATAAATATAAAAAAGGACACGAGCACGTTGCGTTATTTTGGAGGATGGCCCCATGAAAGTAAAGTGAGAGAGATATTGCTGGTCATAGCGAAGTGTGTTGTCGTTGCGTTAGGATTCAAAAGGCAGGCAATTTGTTCTGGGTACTTGGCATCAGCGTCGTAATTGCGAGGAAGCTCCTAAACGACGCTATGAATCAAGCGTCGGGGCAATCGTCACGGCAGTCCGCTCACAATGCCACTATGAGGGACAAACTACAAAGGGACGCAGCGACCACGACAGTTTAGACGGATTATCTTCGTTGATGTCACTGATCAGCGGCCTCAAATTATGAACAGCGGGCGCGCGTGCGTCTACTGGACATATTTGCGACAAAAGAACGACATCCTTTTATTGCCAAACGGTTGCTGCAATGACCACATTGTTAAACTTGATACCAGCGTTTGAAACGTGCTGGTACAGAATAACTGATTTTTATTTCAATAACTAGAAACTCACTGCAATGACGGTTCAAACGATGAGGTCAAACGGGAAGGACGAGTTCGTTCTGTGTGGTTGACGCAGGTTATACTCCACTCAGCGTATGGTGTTCTATTCGACTTTATTTAGATCTTTACGCGGTGATTCCGTAGAATTGGATTCGCTACACATGTTCTATGCATCAAAGTCCTATGTGTAGAGGTAGAGGTAAAAGAATTTTAGAATTTTATACCATAAAAATAAAGAGTGTAGTAACAACATTGACTTTTAGGAGGACATGTTCAAAGCGGAAACATTAAAAAACCACTTCGCACTTAAAAAGCTGTGCTCGAGGTAATAATTTCATATTCACGGCAGGAAAGAAGATAGTACAAACAACCCAGCGACAGAGCTGTATGCTAGCGAAACTATGAGTTGCGTTGAGAAGTATCGGAGGACTTAAACAACCTGTACACAACTTATTGTTGAAATTAAAAAATCGTGTTCTATCCCTACATTGATTGCCACAAAATATCGTCTTCTTGAACACAGGTGACACAGTGCATTTACCACGCATATGCAGAAGAAGCGGTAATGCTTTGTATGTTACGGAGGGTGGAACCGGGGCTTCTGAACAAAACGCTGCCGGATTTCCAAACCTCTCTCTGTGTTCCACCGTAGTTGCTGGTATTGCCTGGTCGCTTGCTGCACCTGTGATTTCCCTCGGCCTCGTCACTAGTGTAAGAGCTTTATCGCTGTCCTCGTATCATTTATGTCTTATTCTTGTCCCTCGTTCTACGATCCATAAAAATTTTATCGCTTGTTTCAACTGAGTCCTTTCGTCCCTCCATCTCTTTTCAGTTTTTGTTTTACCTTAGCAACGTTTTCACATCACTCATCTGTCCCTTTTCCTAACTTTGACCAACAAAAGCTTATGCAATTCATGAAAAACATCTGCTTCTCCTCATTTTCTCTTTGCATTTTCCCACATTCGCTAGTCTTTCTACCATTGCTTCACCTCTGCCTCTCTTCTAAACATCATCCGAAATTCCTTTTTTTCTCTCACTTTTTCTAGTCCATCCGGCGATTTCTCTCGTTTAATCTCACCCTCAACTCCATCCGTACTCCGTCAAATTACCCCTCGTTGAAGTGCTGTCCCCGCCACGTCCTACCATTGTATCTTCCCCAGCACGTCTCCCTCGCTGCAGCCTCGTCACCGCCAGCTCAGCACAGGGGCACAACAGCACACAATCAATAGCGAAGCCCGGCCATTACACATAACAACGTAGTAAGCTCCTTCTCACGAGCAGTGAAGGGCACTCTATCCCCGTAACACTCGGGCCTCGGTCCTGCCCCATGCTCGGCAATTAACAGTAGCTCCAATGACGATCATTTATCTAAGCGGAAAAGAATTTAATTTTGTAGACTACGAATTTTAAATGCAAGTTAAAGTTGTTTTAGATTAGACTAGTCAAGCTGTAAGTTTAAGACTCCTTGACTGCAACAAAGGCGTTCCAGAGAGGGGAACGATGAAGGTACCATTTAGCATGGAGTTAAGGGATTGCGGAATCTATGCACAAGGGGAGTTTTTATAAAAGATACCGTGTGCATAAAAACAAGTTAGGGAGTAACTTTTTACTAGTAGAATAAGAAAGGAATACGTGTTGGTGAAGAGGACAGCAGTAAATCGAAAAATTAAGGTCTGTAACACAAAAAGACTCATACCTTGTTCAATTAAAAGGAAATTTGACCACACCATACTTCTATTATTAAGCGTTAAGAATGATCGCACGAGCAAGAATAATTTCTTATAACAGTATAATTTACACAATTATTTTTACAGAAGTTGGTTATCGGTGTTAACAAAAATTGTCAGCCAATAAAACACGACTGTCTCCTACAGCCAATGTTTCTAATTTTGATTTAGAAGTTGTGCAAGCGAGTCATGTAAGGGCATATGCAAAAAAACACACAGCCTTCCTCAAGCCAAAATAATATCGACCCACTGAATTTCGAATTGTAGAACTTCATATGGAACGACGCTCTGCTGAATTGTATTCAACTGAAGCACTTTTTAACATAGTTTTCCTTTCGTTGTTCAGTTTGAAATTAAATGCAAAAGCGAGTTCGTAGCCACGCAGAGATTTATTTTTGCACACAAATGACGAAAAAAAGGAGAAATTTGTAATGTCATCAACTTTATAAGTCCATGAAACGCAATACAGCTTACCGCATCAAATGCACTACACCACCACTCCACAGCACAGAAAGTTATGCATGCTTCAGGTATCGGAGACGGTTGTGTTCTCTTATAATTACCTATAAATGAATTCGGTTCAGAATTCAAAATACAGATATTGCGCAATGGAAAATTAACAAATCTACGAACGCCAGAAAAGACGACTGGAATCTCGTATAAGATACAGCCCTTATTAAGGAAGAACCGCGGCTTACGATGCAAATTAATGATTATGAGAGTTTGACGCTCACGGCGCAGGCAAGGCGATCATCGAACACGCGAGTTGTGCCTCAGCGAAGGATTAGCTCCCGCCTCGTACTAAACAGCACAGATCGATTCCAGTCAGTCCTAACGAGCGTCGCGAGTGGACACACTTCCTCACAACAGTTGCGTCTGATAGACAAAGAACAGCACCGAGACTTCAGATGCTGGCTTACAGCGAGTGTGCTCGTCATTTGTCTATGTTCTAATTGCATACTTCATTAGAGAGTCCAAGAAAACTTACCTTCCTCAATACATGACATCTAGTCTTAATATATTTCTTCGTGTTATGTTCGTGGGAGTGAAAACAGGCATACTCCTTTTCGTGCGACGTAGTTCTAAATGCAAGAAAAAATGAAGAAAATAAAGCGAAAGGACTACGGAAGGAGCGAGCATTGCCACAAAAGCCCCTTTCTTCGAAGACTGAGTTAGAATGAAACTTAGTGCGATGCGAATTGAATCCAGTGCTGACTAGTCAATTTGGGTATTTGCTCTGTTTTTGCAGTGATATCAGTATGGAATAGCAGATGTATTAAAATTTTAAGTTTTTATTCATTATAATATTTTTCTTTCCAACATGAAAACCTTGTTATGATCCGTAGGGTTACAATGCAAATTAGATAGAAACGTACTATGTTTTTGTGTAACTTTATTCGAACATACTTTTGAGTGAAGCTGTATTCTCTATTCTCAACAGCGCCCCGAAAACAAACTCCAAAATACAATTTCAAGTATTCAATTATTTCGAGCAGGTGCATGCCGCAAAAATGTCAATATTATTCTTACTGTTTTATTTGCGTTTCATTCCCTTGTTAAGCTAAGCTAAGTCAAAGCAATTGCCACAATGGAACTTAGCTGAGTTGACGCCATGGTAGCAGAACCACGTGGGCTTGACAGAACCCGCTACGCTGGCACCGCAATGTGATTTGAAATTGAAATATTAGATAAAAAATGAAGACACTCGGGTATGAGATACACGCTGGCGAGTATAGAGCTAAGGGATGACCAGACATGTTAATACATATACCAATTTAAACTACATCACACTCCTGCAGTTAGCGGAGCTGATTTTGTGTTGGGTCTCCGGAGTTTCCACTGAGGAGCGCTTAATGCCCAAGGCACACTAAGAAGCCAGGCACTATCAGCAAGCTCATCAACTTGCTACTACAGACAAACGGACATAAGGACATGGTAAAATCAGAACACTAATTGTTCACAGCCCACTGATTTACAGAGATCGATTCCTGTGGGATCCATAGAGCACCAGCTGCAAGAACAAGGGTACACGACGCACCATTTGTCACCGCCAGTCACAAGCAACCAAATTATTCAGGGCTGACATGCCCGGGGAGGCGGCAGGCCGCAGAGCCGCTCATTAGGCTAAACAGCAAGCTAATATCATTAATGGAAGGTCATCAGCGGACCACATAAGAGTCTTCAACGATCGAGTTACGGCCCTGACGAGGACACACCTTATACTCATCGCACCTCGATCATGATACTCAGCTCACGGATAAAAGCTTCGTTAAAACATAATATTACGGGGTAAAATATGGCTCCTTGAGGAGCGGTGACTCCATCAGTTTAATGCAGCCTGTTGCTTTCGGTGGTTCTGTATTTTAATGAATGCTCCACCGAAATTATTCGTGATTTGTTGTGCACTGTATGATTCTATTTCAAAACGAACTGTATAATTTTTGTTACAGTAGTTCAAGAAATAGGTTGTGTACCAGTCCAGGACTGTAGCTGTAATTGCTCTGAAATCATTGTTTCGTTAAAGGAACTAAGCAGTAGTTCAGTAGCAGTAGTTCATGAAATAGTAACTAAGCCATGAACTAATTAGTTAGTTCATGGAACTAAGCAGTAATTCAGTAGCACTGCTTCAAGAAATAGGTTGTGTAACAGGACTGGAGCTGTGATTGCTCTGAAATCATTGTTTCGTTAAAGAAACCAAGCCTGCCTGCATCTCTCGGAACATCTCCACGAGCCAAAAAGATAGAGTTTAGTTAAGTGGAGGAGGACAAATTCATAGCTGTAAGATATGACTTTCCCGACTTGACGCAACCCTTCATCGCGAGATTAACTCGCATAGCACAGAGATTCATAGCTGTTTCTACGCTCAGCGATCACAAAAGGCTCCTGGACAAAGCCATCCATTTCATCTAACCTGATTTCTGCTCATAAATCTTTTCGTTTACATCTTACAAGGATTACGCTGAATTTCTGGAATGAACTACAGCGTTACACAGCATACTTATGAGTTGGTTATGAGGAAGAACCTACTTGAGCTAGTTTTAAATGTATAACATGATGATGATTGACTTTTCTGAAGGTAATAATTCTTACTACTGAGAGTGGCACGTGTGCGAATTCATTATTTTCTTGTCATATGGCACTCACATTCACAGTTGAAGGCTTATGATGAAATTGTAAGGCTAAACAAGTCTTCGACGATTTTCTCAACTGGCCAAACCTTTTGCAATATTCGAATTCTCACATTTTCATACCACGCAGCACACTGCTTTGATGTGAACGCAGACTTTCATTTCTGGACCTAACTTCCTGCAAAAAATCGCTGTCGTAATCGGGGCAAGCTCCCGTCGATTCACGCGACTGCCAGCGTTGGCGGTGCGTGGCGTCGGCGTAAAAATACCGGCTTGACCACTGTAGCTGTTTTCAGCGTAGAGTTTTTGCGTGAAGCGGCGCAATTTTGCGCAGCCACCGGGCAGCTTCAGCTCCCATTTAAGATACTGCGGCGGCCTGCCCTCACGTCAACGTCACTTCGCTAAACTGCACAGCGTAGACCTTACACAATTTTTAATTGGGGAAGAACAACCAAGTTACATACAACGGATACCATGCTGTGTCGAACGGGTACAAAAACATTGACACAGGTGCACTGAGACGTAGAAATGAACCTCGTGCGAATTTTTCCTCCCGTTAATATACAGTCTGCTAGTACATTTGGACCAGGCACTTTCACTAATTATCCTCAACGATTTATTTTGTTTTCATCCACATTGCGGATACCTTTTAGTAATGCGTAATGCCGTCATTTAATGATACGTCCTGTTGTCGTTAGGGGAGGGATGCCGTCGTTTGATGACGCGGAGTACCGTTTTTCTAGGGCGTAAATCCTTCACTGATTTTGTCAAGGTGTTCCCTTGCTGTATAAACTTGTATTTTCAGAGGAGAGCTTGACCCCAATTTCGTCTACACTCAGGTGCCGCCTGGAGCAATAAACCGCCATAGCCCTTAATGACATCTTCCAGTACCCGAATTCTTTTGCAGCTTCTCCTGGGCTAGTCCACTAACGCTACAAAAGCTTCAGTGTTCGTACAGAGCGTATAGGTGGCTCGCACTACGCACGTAAAAAAAGAAGTTGACGGACAGAGATTGTCCAGAGATTACTGCTCGCATTCGTAACTTTGCAAAGTACTGCAGAGATAACGTGACTTACGTGATAATTAACGCTAAAGAGAAGGTAGCACGTACAATGATTTCTGGTGGTTCCCAAACTTTCAGATAAGAAAACGTTCGGGCATTATTGTAATCTACCTTTCTGCAGGTTATAAAGTTGAAGTAGGTTTTAGCGTACGCGTAATTAGGTCATAACGTACTCTGCCAAATTAATACATGAAGGCATAATTTTAACAAAAAATTTTCAAACAAACTGATCATAAAGACGACTTATTTTACTACGTTCCTACCTAAGAACAAGTTTGACGAAACTCAGAACTTAAAGAGTGGCTTAAGGTATTTCATAATAACGTGACGAATAGCCCTAGAGTTATACGAAAATTAAATCAAGAATGAATAAATAGAACCGTACCAAAAGATCAACATGAAGAGCAACGAGTGCACGATAAACCAAACGACCACACATTAATTCAAGAAATATTGCCAACACGAGTCGTTTCAGACAGAACGCGTAAAGTTAGTGAGGAAAATTGAAGCTTTCGCGCGAAGGGGAGACTTTAACCGGACTCTGAACAAATGTTGCTCGAGTTGGAGAAATGAGTTGACGAGCACAAACAGGCAAATGTGAGCTAATCCGAACATTTGGAAGGGGACTTTTGCACTCGCACGGGAGGGGATGAAACGGAGAATGTCCGAGACTGCATACACTCACGCAACTCAAAGTGCTAATTAAAACTTTCGACTTTGGTTCCCTAAGAAGATAATCGCGAGTCTGAAAATTGTCGAGACTTCAACAAGAAGACTTTGACGCCAGAGAATTGGAAATAACTTTACCGACGTTCAGTTCGTAATCAAGTTTACTTTTTTCTAGGTTCATAAACACAAATCTCTGAAAGTTATGACGTGGACGACTCAAGTTCTTATCAATAATGACGTATTTGCGAGTAGGCTACTACAAAATAATAACCGATTTTATAGCCGGCTTCTCTCAATTTGTACAAATTAATGTTTTTTTCTCGTGCTAGGACTATGCAAACTTAAACGACGATCATGCGAGATTTGTGATCTCATGAAAAATAATAAACCCGTGCAGATGGCTTTAGAGGAATTTGATGGCAAGTAGAAATTTCTCAATCAAGCGAAAAAAAATATGTGAAAGGAGTAGATAGAGATTTCATAACAATATCCGTGCTAGAGATCTGCTGCACGGAACGCCGGTTTTTCCAAAAGGTGACGCAAGAAAAACAAAATACCTGCCAAATTCCGAAACTAAATGAACAACTACCTAATGCAGAGTTAATACATCATTCTGAATAGAGCAGTTCCGATGAGGAGCGCTCATTTTCTACGGCATACTGACGAGGTCAGGCTAACTTGATGTACCATCGAGTGGAATCGTGGCAATTCCTCAGGAGATTAGATTGATTAGATGATGAGTTAGTTTAAGCCTCCTTAACCACTATAAAAAAAAGCGTATCGAAGAGAGAAAGGAGGAAGGCACCATTCAGCATGGATGTTATGGAATGCGGAATCTATGCAAAAGGGGCATAAAAACAGTAAGTTAGGAAAGAAGTTTATGAAACAAGTTAAAAGTTGAAGGAGAAAGTAGAAGTTGCTGAAAAACAGGACAGCAGTAAACCGAAAAAAGTGGTCCATAACATTGCAAAAAAACATTTTATATCAACAAAAGGAAAGCCTACCTAACTCTCAGCTCGGGCCCTCACACATTTCTCCCTGGGGGCACTAATTCCCATAGATACAATAGTTGCATCCCTCTGAGGGGTCAATTCCTCAGGAATCGTGGCAATTCCTTCTCAAAGAGAACCAAGTCCCTGGTAAGAATTATCCTCTAATACGTAAAAATTACCTAGCAAAAAGTCTTCACAAAACATGCCTCTTGTTTATGGTGTTTACGCAAGCAAGAAATTGGATAATACTGAAGAAACACTCTAAATGACATGTGAATTGACCGTCAAAGTGCAGACTGATGAGTTATTTATGATGAGCTCACGGCTTAGAAGTACAGCCTCTCATTTTGGGGAGTATAACTTGATGGTAATTAAGCGCATCCTCGGGTACGTGCATAAGATTAATTCACCACTGGTACATTAGCGAGGGTAATTATGTGAAGTTTTAATTTTGAAACCCCAATGATCGTAAACATTTCACATCGATGAAATATGTTGAATAGAATGAAAAAATATCGAATGTTCAAAGAACAATAGCTAAAAACTTAAACGAAGGAATATTGTTTTCTCGAAATTTCATTTGCACAATAAACAATTAATAGATTAAAAAATCTCACACAGCATGTTTTGATAATGCCAATGAATAAAAACAAAAGCGTAAGCAGGCAGTTTTACAGACTCAATTTTTCGTGGTAAAGTTTTTCTCGTCAGTTAGGGGTCGGTAAAGTCTTGGCCTGGAGTCAATCAATTTAGCTATGGAGGCCTGTGGTACATGCTTTAACACCGACCAGCTTATTTCAACTTTACGGCCGTTTTCCAGGCCTGTCTATTTCCATGGCATTATTCAAGCTTTGCCCATATCGTATCGATGATATTTGAATTAGAAGACTGAGCTTGTCGGTCAGAAACGTTAAGCAAAAAATTCGGGACCATTGCTTCACCAGTCATGAGATTTTTCAATCGATCACGTTCAAAAATGAAGTACCTGCCGAACGTACCTTTTATACATAGGGTTACATCACAGTCTCTGTATCTCTCCCTGTACTGAAGCCGGCTCATTGTGCCTTGAATGCCAATTATAGAAGACTCGTTTCAGGAGCGTTAAAGTGAAGCCGAAATACTTCAGCCGCGTTTCTCAGAGAACGTTTTGTATTAAAGTTCAATGAAACATAGGACGAGTTGGTCGTCGGTGCACTTCATTCCGATCAGATCATTAATAATTTTTTCTTTACTCCAATCAACTGTATTTTATTCTGCAGTCGTCCAAGGAGAAGGTTCACTCGTCCACTGTTCATGAATGGGCGATTCTTTTTAGAGGTAAACAGTTTCTTCAAAGGTCGTCCTGGAAACAGTCTTGCTCCACGCATACGTTTCTGTGCACGCTGACGGATTTGGGTCTTAGGTCCTTATTTCACGTTTTATTTTCACTATGCAGTGCGACGGATTTACTCGTGGCACGCAAATTAAATTTCGATTAATCATTCGCAGCCAACCAGCCATGCTCACATTGACAATTCTTTCTTATTTGGCGTAACTTTTCGATTTTAAATGTTCAAAGATGTTGTATAAAATGTTGATTTAAACGGCATTGATTTGAAATGTTCAAGACAAATTACATTTATACAACGATAAGTTGGTACAATTGTGTTTGTAATTGATCATACGTAGAAAACGCACCGTAAGCGTGCAAGTGATTTCAAAGTACTGCTCGTACCTCCGCCAAACAGTCCCTGAAAGGCTGCTAATTAAATTTGGTGGTAATTTTGTTCAAATCACGAGACGGCCTATTAAGAAATATTCTAGATTTCCAAAGGAAGGTTGGTGCATCGTGTCACTAAGCAAGCTTTCGAGTTAGTAAATTTGATGTTCCTATTTCATGCTTCATTTCTTGTCTCCTAAATATTAGCGTTAAATGAGCGATGGGGCTTTTCCTAACTCAAAGTTCAATAACTTGCACCCAAAACTTGCAAATGAATTTTTTTGCACACCTCATGTGAAATCGCGTTTGGGCTCCCGTTCAGCGTAAAACGACAGAGAGCTGCCGGCGGGTTCGCCAAATCATCGCAGCTACACAACGCCGGCGGTCATGTAGTCGCACCTCAGATCAATAGGGATTAGAATCAGACGGGGAATTTCTCTTAAGAAATGCCAGGGATGAAAATCAGGTGAACTAAATGAAGCTCACTGGCCGTAATCAAAGTGATAGCGCAGCAAAATGGGAGCCGCTTAGCGCGATCATAAAGATCAAGTCAAGCCAACGATGAATGATCAGGCAGCTGGAGTTCGGCGTCGTCCAGGAATGATTCAGCACACGCCACTGCCAACACTTTGTAACCGAAAATTCTATAATTTATTCACTGAAAATTCATTCACTGTGGGACAATAAAGAATTTTGGCAGAATTTCTGTTGAGTGGGAGTGGTTCTCTTGAGTGCAATTGCGCAGGTTCTGTTAGCTTTGAGTAAACCTCATGTAGTTTGCTCATTGTACTCCATAAGAACTTCGAACCTTATTCTCCCAGCTCAGTTATTTCAAATAACTTTCAATGACACAAAATAACCTTCGAAAAAATTCTTTTAGAGGCCTTCAGTGGAGTACTTTTCGTTGCATACCATACGACAAATTTCACGTAAAAAATGTTTTGATCCCATTGCTCTAACGACAAAATAACGCCTACGCCAGAAGGTAAGAAATTGCTTCATAGTGATGAATACATCGCTCGTATAAGTGTAAAAATAACTCGTAAAACAGCACACCTGAGCTTTAAAACGAACATGTATTTTAGAGAACAGCGATTGATGAAATTCCAATTTGCTCTAGCTTCGTGAGCTTTGAAGAATGATTTCGCATTTTGATATCAGAAATTTTAACCATTTATTCTTTGGCTCTTACAAGAGCAAAAGGGAACGGCCCGTCACTCAGGTGAGGCGGGCCGTGTACGCGCTCCCTGATGTCGCCTCCGCCTTATGCTCGTCCGCCGAGAGAGACTTCGCTGCCGGCGTCACGCGACGCAACTGTGCTCTATGCAATCTCGAAATCCAGACGAAACAAATCTAATATTTTTCTCTTTCATTGCAATAATATGTAAAAATCAATAACATATGACATTTTTCTCTTACACTGCAATAATATATATAACAATTGCAATAACTTACTTTTCTCTTTCTCTGCTATAATATAAAACAATTGAAATAACACATACTTTTCTCTTTCACTGCTATAATATATAACAATTGCAATAACATGTATTTTTATCCTACACTGCAATAATAAATAACACTTGCAATAACATATAATCTATGACATTTTTCTCTTACACTTACATTTTTCTCAAGTGAACGGGTCTCCTAGAACTCAAACTCGAAAGAAAGATTTTTTAATGTTTGACTAACTACAATTTGCTGAATGGTTTCATGATTGTAAATTTGATTTATTTTATGCGTCATAATTCTCAAAATTTTAACAAAATGTTCAAGTTCAGCAATATCAATTTGAAAGATGCAAAGTTAAGACCCGACAGAGCATATTTAAATGACATAAAACACACTACCAGTTCAACCAAATCATTACATGCAATATCAATAAAACTTTGAGTGCTTCCAATTGCTTGTTCATTTTCAAGAAATTACGAATTCCTTGGATCTTGATAAAATATGAACACAGCAGCATTTTAATTTCAACTGATCTTAATTTTCCAACAGCAAAATAAAAACACCCCACATAAACCAAGTTCACTTTCCTCAACTCAAATCCCCATATTCAATTCTATTCTGGGTACGGAATATAAGGCTTATGTCTCGATAACTTCAAGACTTTCACGTGAGTGAAAAGACACTCCACATTTAACCCAGTTCATTTCCCGCAACTCAAATCCCTATATTTAATTCTATTTAAGGTGTGCAATATAAGGCCTATGTCTCCAGAACTTCAAGACTGTGAACACAATCGTACTTGACTCGCCATTCGAGCACGGTATCAACGTTCGCTTGAATCCTTCAATAGCTCTGCTTTCAATCGATGCTGTAAGGCAGTATAGACTGGGTGTGTGTGTGCGGGCAGGTGAGTAATGCGCTCAGATTCTGGGTTACTGCGCAATAACTAATCCTGTCATATGATTCAGAGCGATTTAGACAGCAAATAAACTGCTCTAATAACAATTCTTGCTGGAACCGTAGCGCGAAAGCGTGTGTACTGGGAAGAAGTTTACGCGTTCTGCTGTTTCATGGCCAGAGCGTGCAGGAAACCAGTAAGTTCTTCACAATGCTTTATTAATAGCAGCTGATGAAGCTCGTGAAAGTTTAAAAGGAATGGCACAAGTAATCTTTAGTGCGAATGCTTCATTTTGACTACGTTTAGCTAAAAAGAATTGTTCAAACAGTTGCGTCACGATGGAATTAATAAAAACTGTAATAGCTTTGTGAATGAGAAAGAATATATCGATAAGCGACACAACTTTCGCCAACGCTCATCTAAGAGAACTCGCCACATTTGGAAAGTATGGATGGTTAGCCAAAAAACAAGCTTGCAATGGTAAAGTGTGATGAGAGAAAACGGAAAAAAATTATACACTTTATTTGAAATGGCTGTCTGACCAATAATTTAAGCTTGCTCTGCACGAGAGATGAAAATGACTCCTAAACAACTAGAACGCTATCTCATAGCAGATGTCCAACACAAGTTCAAGGCGTCACGTAGAGAACCTTCACACATCATAATATTAGTAGAGTGATATTAGTCCGAAAAAAGGAAGAGATCCGAAAAATTCACGTTGATATTTCACTCTTCTAAGAAATCGCCAGACAAGTCACTTTAATAAGTGCTGCCTATTGCAAAATGAGAAAAGAAAATATCTGACGCGAGCAAGTTGGCGGAATTGTGCCTTTCCCTCTACTGCTCCGATACAGAGCGTTGACCACGCGTTCTAGGGCACGTTTACTTTAAATTTGGACTAGGATTTTCTCAATTGCTGCAGAACGGAAAGACAGCCGACCGGCGGCGTCAGTGGTTCTCAAGATTTAAGTGGAAATGATAATGAACGCAGCGTGTGAGATGACGCACGAAATTCTCAACAGGATCATCAGCGAAATTCAGAGGGAAACGACATCCGCAGTTTTGTCGAATGTTCTCAAAATTCAGCGACAGAAAAGAAAATTCTGCCCTCATAGAGAGAACGCAGAATACCACATAAAACAGCGTTCATGATGATCACTCACTTGCTTTTTCACTGAAGTGGTGGGCCTTACGTAGGCAAATAATAATATCAGACTCCAAACGTGAATTTGTTAACATGGTATTAAAATTTTCCGACCGAGAAGCCATTTTTTAACGAGATAGGAGTGTCGCATTAGTCCTCAACGTTTGCTGCGTCGTGAAAATCAGAAAACGATTGCTAAACCAATCGATGGAAAAAATGTCACTCTGCTTTTTGATCTCAAGTGATATTTGCGTTGGCAATGACCACTGTGAAACATTCGTTGCTCGAAGCAGCAATGCAGAAACTCAAGAGATGTAGAGTAGCATCATTGTTATCCAAGAGTTTAATTTAACGGGTATTAACAGCTGAGGTAGAGATGCGCTATTTGTACATTAACAGACACTTAAAATTTGGCAAGATGAGACTTAGTCGGCGGACCAACATTCGTTCAAGCAAATTCAAGATTCACGAGGTCAAATGAGGCATTTCGAAGTCAAATTTTGAATAGTCGACAATTAGATCAGCAACGTCAAAAATTACTTAATGAGTAGTCCAGATTTCCTGTAATAAAGTGATGAGTTGAACGGTGTTCCAAAAGAGGACTCAAGAATGGCCTGTCACCTCCACCTGGCTGGAAGTGTCAGAACTTGGAGCAAAACTCGCAAAACTGAGGTAGGAAAGTTGAACAAGTATTTGCATGAGTGGGCGCACGAGGACCTTGAGTATCTCGAGCGAGGAACTTCACGCTCCGGCCTTTTATACGCGACACAAAATTCGAGCTCACTTTAATGCCCAACGGGAAATTATTTCCAGTGCCGTGTCTTGCGCCAAGCAGATGTGTTGAGAGCAGGGAGTGGAAGTGGAGGCGGTGTATTGAGGGAGGTGGTGGTGTAGTGGTGTTGGTGTAATGGTGTTGGTGGTGGTGTAATGGTGTTAGTGGTGGTGTAGTGGTGTTGGCGGTGGTGTAGAGAGGGTGTCTGGCGATAAGTTAGGAATAGGGAGAGAAGGAACACAATGCTCGTTATAAGAAGGGAAGAAAAGGATGGGAAGAAAACTGCACAGCTTGGGGGTAAAATTATTCATACCTCAATTAAGGGTAGATCATTTTCACTCACAGACGATCGGAAGCTGCTCACTAATGGTTTATCAGCAAGAAAACACTACAATAAACTACAGTAAAATGTTAAATTAGTTTGCGATGCATATATTATCCCGAAACGCGAGAAATTTCTCAAAAAAATGATTAAATGGCGTACACCTATAGCTAAATATTTATGTGTGTACACAAGTCACCATCTCCATAATTATTCGAATGTTCCAAGTATTTCAAGCTATAACAAAAACTGATTAGATCGAATTAGATTAGGTAATTTTACGACACAAATTGGGGCGTGTTAATAAAACATATACGCTACGCAGTGACCACTAATAAAAACATGAAGTCCAAATTAAAAATATAAAAGCTCGAGCAAATCAGTAACATTTCGACGCAGTTGAGAAGAAACATACCGCGGAGGCGTTTCTTACTCTGTGAAGCAGTTTGGATGTAGACAACGCTGTTGTGTTCGCGCTGCAGGAAAATGCGGGTAGATAGAGCGACTGCTCTCACCCAAGAGACCATGGACTAAGCTGTACTAAAAGTAATGCAATTTAATTCTTACTCAGTACTGCGTTGTAACAAAGTTAACCAATTTCAAATTGGTCGTTAAAGACCGAACTAATTCATTAAAGTATAAAAAAGTTTAATATGTTAGACATCTCTAACATGTCTCGCGAATTCATGTTCACAGCTGTTGGAGAGAAGCATCACCAAGTAAGGAAAAAAAAATGCCGAAGAAAACCACAAGTCACATGATGAAGTCAATTCACCGCCGAACCGACATCGAGGCAAAATTCGTCCTACGACAAGCTGTCCTGGCTTGCTCTTGAAAAATAAACTGCGCTCATGACCGCTGAGAAGAAAGAATATCCCAGCGAGAAAGACTGCGTGCTCTCTGAAGTGAACGACGTATGTACATGTAAAATGCTATCAATTGTACAAAACTATGCTTAAATTGAACGCGAGATCTCGATGATGCTGTTCAATAAAAATTTTCATAAATATAAATACACCAGAAAATTGATTACGGCGTGGATTGATCATACTTACGACAAGAACAGGATCCTTCCGTTTTGCATCATTAGCTTTCCTTAAAGTATCGGTCACCAGCGATGCTGGATTCCCCTGAGTGCTCTATGTAAAGGCTTAGTAGAGGAAGATGATATTTATTCGAAGACGAGATTTCGTCTCTGTAGGATCATAACTTCATCCTTGAGGCGCCAATATTTTACTAACAGTATTTTGGACTTAGTCGGCGGTATCCTGAGCCTATTATTCTTTTGCTAGGCAAAGTATTTCTGTATCTGTGGAAATTACAGTTACTTTCGTTTCTAGAGATTAACGTAAAATAGAAACCAAAGGGCATTTATCGTCATTGCTGCATTAGTTGAGTATAATTGCGCTTGCCCATCTGCCCCCTGATTGCGTGCCTTTATTTGCCTCATTTCATTAAAAACGCGTCTTCAATAACAGTACCTACTAGTAAACGGTTTGCCAACATTCTTCAAGTATTCCTTCTTCAGGCTTGCTGAAGAAGTACTGATTGAAATATTAAAAGACCATTGAAATAACGTAACGCCACACGAACTAGGTTTGACCTAAAAATTCATCAATCGTATTTCAAAAGATTATTCAATTGATTACTGAATATCAAAAGGATAAAACTCACATTCCACTTAAATTTAATCTAATTTCTCCGAAAATAAAACTACTAGACACGCTTTGAACTTAAGGAACTTATTGAAAAATTAACAATGATTCAATGAAAAATAAATTGAAAACCCACGAAGGAGAAATAACGACCGAAGAAAAAGGTTGTTTGACAACATCGAGAAAAATCATTTAAAAATAGTACGATCAAGAGGTAAATAACTAACGGGGGCATAACCTTCATGGTCTTCAGCAATGGAACTTAATTCACGTTATAGTTTTAATCAATGTGATACGCTGAGAGCGACTGAAAAACATAATTAACGTTCGAATAACGCAACACGCTGAGATCGTCCAAAGGAAATTTTAATAACGTTCGAATAAAAACGGAACTCTGCGATGGACTAGATGAAATTTTAATAACGTAGGAATAAATATGGCACGTTGAAATGGACTGGAGAAAATTTGAATAGCGTTTGAATAAATATGGCACGCAGAGATGAACTCCAGGAAACCTAAATAACATTCGAATTAATTTAGCACCCTGAGATTGACTGATGAAAATTGATATAACGTTCGAATAAATATGACACGCTGAAACGGATTGAAGAAAATTTGGACAACGTTCGAATAAATATTCAACTCTGAGATGGACTGAAGAGCATTTAAATAACGTTCAAATACATATGGTACGACGAGATGGACTGGAGAAAACTTAGGTAACGTTCGAATAAATATGGCACGCGGAGGTGCTCGGAGAAAACTTGAATAACGTTCAAATAAATATGTATGGGCATGCCGAGATAGACTCGAGAGAACTTAAATACCGTTTGGAGTCCGAGTGAATGAGGGAAGTGATCTGGCGGCGGCGAGAAGAGCGGCGCGCAGACGACGGAGCACCGCAGCGGAAGTCGCCACTCGCTCAGGGCGCTTGAAACCGAAGCAACTTTCCCAAAGAGGCTTACGAACTTCAAAATTGAACCCAAGTTAAAGCTTTCCATTTAGTGACTAAAGGCTTCTTTTGAAAACTTAGGATTCAGCTCTGTGAAATTTACCTTTCTTTCTGCTGACCCTGAAATGCTCATTGGAACCGCTTGTGACGCGTGAGAGTCCTCTCGCACAGAACATTATGAAATAAATTCACTTATTTTTACTAAACGAACAATTTTGTGCTTGCGCCATCAGGCGATGAATCCGTAATATTTGGAAACAGTTCATAACTGTGAAAATTAGTGCTGTGTGACTAAAGATTTGAGGATGAGAAGGCTAATCTCGCTTCCATGAAAATTGTTATGTTTAAATAAAAAATACGGTTAGCCTCTTCGTATTCACATCAACGACGCTCAAATGCACTAGTAATATGAGTCCTCATAAATACTATCATGTCTAATCAGTATTTCTCTCTTAAGAGCTTTGTAATACATAGTTGTCAGCTTTTATGTTTCAATGATGAAATAAGTGCTCTTTCATGTTGAATTCCCTTCGTAAGTTACGTTAAGAAAAGTGCAAGCGAGAAATGGAAAAGATGAGTCGGAAGCTGTAAGTGATACTGACGATATTAAAAATGTTATTATAAATGATTGTCTTAAAAAAAAATTAATCACTTGATCGCGATTACCGAAATGAATCATTCAATCACATCATTTACTCAATGAACTACATAATTACATCAACATATTTTGTCTCATTGAACATTGGTGGTAGTGGATACCAAATGTTTTATCGAGATGATTCCTGAATAAGGACTTTCGGGTCGGGTAACGTCTAATAACGCAGCCGTAGGACCGAAAACCCACCTAGGTGTGAACCGTTACAATTGATGCCGCAGCGATGAATCGAAAAACTAACCAAATGGTGAATATAACACTGCCAGTCTAAATAAACTGCATTTGATCATGATGATTCCGTGATATTTCAACAGTGCATTGTACGTGCTTAATCTAGACTAGAGGACAAGTACGTAATTTGAAGAAGAATGTTCTACATGGAATGGACCTAGCATAAGTTTTTTCATCTCAGAATCTGTGAGTTACGCGGTTCAGTACAGGAGGTATACTTTGATGGCTGAAATCAGAGATGCCCTAGGAAAAATATTAGCCTAAGAATATGTGACAGCAAAAGTTTGGGTTTTTAAAAAAATTCTATCCTTTATAAACAATGAGTTGCATTAGGTCTAATAAATATTGGGAATGCGATACACATCATGTCACAAGAAACTTAGCAGAGCAATTTTCGGGTTGTTCCCACAGAGGGTAAAATCTACACTTTAGGCAATTCACACTTGTTAGTGAATCTCAGCCTGTGATCATTCGCTAAAGCCCATACTTCCCCTTTGAAAAGAAATAATGATCAGAAAACACATTTCTGCCAGTGAGAAGCTACGAGGTAGAATATACACAGACTGAAGAAGTGCAGCCTGAATATAAAGAAAAAGTTTACTCTGAAGAAAGCTAAGAGTTCTTAATGCTCTTTAAAATGTAAGTGGTGAATGCCCTGAATTATCTACATAAATTTACTAATTATAAAGACCCAAAAGCATCTAGCCACAGAAGTAAAACGCAAATCAAAATATCCTGGTTAAGTTCAACTCTATTGAGGACAATATACTAATTACGACTGCCGCTTAATACCAGGAACATGCTTATTTTGTTCGCTTACAGTTTATAACCCGTGTGGAGTAATTATTCGCAATAAATTATTTCGAGAAATAAATTTATTATTTTAAAATCAAGCAAAAATCTTGGGGTGAAAGCACAGAGAGGCAAAGCCACCGAGAAAGAAGCTGTAAGAATTTAAAGTCTGAAAAGTGTGAGCGGCGAAACTTTAAAACCGATGATCAAAGAGGCGAAACTCCAACGCCAAGATTCTAATTTCCAGCTCAAAGGTGGACGCTATTAAATATTGACGGCCGGATCTAAATGCATCAAGAAACTAGGGGTTAGAAAACTATTGACTTGACACCAGCGCTCCTCGTGCAGACCTGTCGACAATTCTGCTACTTGAAATTTGAGCTAGTGAAAATTTACGCGAACGTCCAAACCTAATGATCAGCCACGGAAGTGGTGCGACGTCTGATGATGTGGCAAGGATGTCATATGTCATCCCACACTTAGCGCTTTAATAAGATGAGGTTAGAATTGAATGACAAAAATGAGATATCTCGTATGGTTTTGTTAATACAATGGCGGGTTCATGACAAGACATGGTACTACGCGAGCAATTTGTTACACTGAAGTATGGTGCTATTATGATCATAATAGTTTAAAACTCCGTAGCCACAAGAAAATTCATCCGAAGAGAGAGAAAATAAGCATATATATTTAAGACGAGCTTCAGACACAGTGAAGTCTATACGCACAAGGAATGTTTCGCATAAAACCAAAGTTGGGAAGTACGAGACAACAAAACAAGAGGAGTTAGCCAAGAAGGCATGAATACTGAAAAAGCAAAGTGGGCACGAAAGATAGAAGTCCCGAAGGCCTTTCTATAACTTAGATAGCCGAACAGTGTCCCCGTTGGGGGGCCAGTTTCCATAACATGAGATAGATAAGCCCAACTAACCTAAACCTACTGCCTATCCTGTGCCTCATGATAAGACTGAAGCATGACAAATAATCATGCTACGACATCACATTTCTCTCCAGTGCGTGATCCTCCGTGAAGATGTCTCGTGATTTTTACTATTTGATTTCTATAAAGCAGGCAAGGCTTCGCTGGGCAGTACGGGAGCGTAGTGTGAGGGTTCTCCTCCCAATTTCGAAAAAATGATTTAATTTTTCAATTTCAAACCCAAAAGCATTGATCTCTCTTATGCAAAATAAGTGGAGGAGTAAAATGAAAAGAGAGAGATAAATGTGTTTCGAAAATTGAATTCCAACTTTGAGTTTGAGTTTTTAGAGTTATAGAAATTTTCGCATATCTGTGAGTGTCAAGCGTTAATTCTGAGGAATCTGTTACATCTGTGTGTTTTCTTTGGCCACTCGTTCAGGCGATTAGGAAAGTTGAATCATTAATATACGTGTGAAGTAGCGAAAGTTTTTTCTAAAACAAATGAACTGTCTTCTGACTGGAAATTTCCGCATGGAATCTAATTTACTTCAGAAACCTCAAAATGTTTGTTATATTATAAATGTTTATATCCTGCTAGTTCATCTGCGTAATCAATAGCGGGTTCCACGAGTAATAATTTAAAAAAAAACCGACTTAAGCTGTGTCACACTTGACATATCTAAGTACGAACATCGCTCTGTCCATGACGCGGAGAAGTGTGTAAAAATACAATTATTGAAACAGTAGATTGATCACACACCTTTGTGGGTTGGTTTTGCGACAAGTGACGCACATGAATGAATTAATTTTATGATAAATTTCTTTTTCTGTGCACTGAATAATCCTTTAATCCAGAAAATCTTTTGGGACAGAAATTCGACTGAGGGTCGGCACAATCTCAAACAACTGATATTACAAGCTAATAAATATTAAGTTGCACTGCTAAAACCATTAAAATTTTCAATTTCCCCAAATCAGGGCAGTCTTCCAAGCCTTGGTTTCACTTCAAGGTAATAATAATATCTGGTTCCAGCTAAAATTACGTATCAGAGAGCCGTTTTATCACATAACTGTTGATTCTGTGTGAATTGACAATCAACTTCGGGAAAACAATGAACACTAAAATATTGGTCTCAAACTGAAATCGTAGGAAGTCAGCGCTATGTGCTTAAATGAGCAATTCATTTGAATGTGACTTAATCACTTTCAAGTTAGTCCGTAACGCGGTCAAGCGAAAGTCCTGAAATGATCTGTGCGTTTAAACGAAAACGAAGACTCAATGAAAACAATGAGAGTTATTCCTTAATTGGCTTTAGAAAGAGCGCATCCAAACGTAGCTTCAAAATATACTTTCCACGAATGAACATATTCAAAGAACGATTCAAACTGGAAAAAAATATGTAAGTGAAAAATGAAGCAGTTTCCTAGGAGGAATAGTTTCAATAGTTTGAAAATAGTCTTTTGAATGAAGTAATTTTAATTAGCATATGTAGGTTATAACTCGAAAATAGCCAACGACCAGATTGGATCGAGAAGCATAATAATCGTTGTTTGAATTACTAGAAATAAATTGACGCACATCAATGGTCTTTTGGATTTATCAACATAATGAGAAAGAAATATCGGGCAAACAAAGAGAGTATATCAGCTTCTGTGATTCATAGGCTTAACGAACGTGGTATAAGTATTAATATCCTCGTTTTTATACTAAAAAAAAAAAACGCTCGTGTCCATTGAAATGAGCCCTCTCGTGCCGGTGAAGTATGCCGCAAAAACAGCAAAGCAGGCAGTCTACAAGTATATTTCAATCAAAAATGAGAATCCTCAAATGCATACAAGTTCAACATTAATTTCACGGCAAGATTTTTTTACTCCAATTTTTCTGTTTGCTCACTAAGAATTGACTGAAAAACCCATGAAGGAGTAAATAGGTATCTCGCATTTAAATTATAAAGAAAACAGTTTGCGGGAATTTTTTCCTGGAAATGCTTCTAGATTCTCAAATTGATCATCGAAACTTCCAGACTGGAAAGGTTAAAAAAGAATGATAGAACAAACTTACCTTTAATAACGAGGTATATCTCAAAAATTGAAAGATACACGAGTTAAATCTAAAAAATTGAAAGAGACACGAATAAAATCTAAAAAATTGAAAGATACACGAGTTAAATCTTAAAAATTGAAAGATACTCGAGTTGAATCACAGTACAAAGACTAGTTATTTCTACACCAGCATGATACTTGTTCAGTCTGCCACATCTTGAAAATAAGACAATTTGTGCTACCGAGAGACGAGTCAACACAGTCCAAGTCACGAAGACGGCAAAAATCTCACCTTGCACAATGAGCTTGACTAGAGTCTCGTCCCTGTTGTTGACGTGGCAGCGGTAGCGGCCAGAGTCCGTAGCTCGGACGGGCTTGAATTGCAGTGCGTTGTTTGCATCCAGTTGGATGCGCCCCTCGTGGTGGAAGTGGGTGATGGAGTCCGACTTGTACTCCACCAGCTTCACATCCGAGTGCGATGACTCGTCATTGATCTGACGGCAAAACAAACGCGGTGAGTCTTTTTAGGATTTCAACAGCTAGGTGAGTTTGGTAGCGTGACGGCTGGCAGGCCTTTCATGTTATAAAAGATATTCTTATTTTTCTGAAATCTAATATTGAAACCCGGCGCAAATGGAGCTGAAGTGGATTCATGGCCATTATCATAACCATTGCAAATAAACATGTTGGCTTCATTTGATATTCAGTCTTTGCTGGCGATGACAGTTCTCTCTATTGCGTTTTTTGCGATAAAAAGATTTTCAGATTAGTCTGCATAAAAAAACGAGCATCACCAGCAGTAAAACGGCTTAGCGATTGCTCCACATGCATAGATCAAAGTTAACATAATGCTGATATTCATTCACATTTTGATAAATACACAAATCATTTCGCGAATTAAATGGAAACATTGCTAATTCATCACGATTCGATTATATTATATTATAGATTAGGTTAAGCCTCCATAACCGCTACAAAAAAGAGCGTATCAAAGAGAGGAAGCAGGAAGATACCATTTCGGATGGAAATTAGGGAATGCGGAATCTATGCAGAAGAGGCATAGAAACAGTAAGTTGGGAAATTAGGAAGTACATGAAACAAGATAAAAGTTGAAGAAGAAAGAAGAAGGTTCTGAAAAACAGAACAGCAGTGAACCGAAAAAGGTGGTCCTTAACATAGCAAAACAACATTTTATTTCAACAAAAAGAACTCTTAGCTCGCGCCCTCACACATTTTCCCCCTGGGAACGCTAATTCCTATTGATACAATAGTTGTATCCCCTTGAGGGGTGATTCATCACGATTAGAATTTCACTTCAATAACTGTACACGACACTGATTAATTCTCATGCAATCCATAACGAAAAATCATATTTGTAAACGCATCAAATCAGTAAAGATGTACATCAATGTTTGCACAGCTGGTAAATATAACTCGACTGATGAGGGCCCACAGAACTTCACTACAAAGGGAAATAAAATAATAGGTACACTCAAATGAGAAACTCTCAAATGGTAAAAAATGATGTCAGTCATGACAATGAGTGTACGATGTTATTTTCATCAGAAAATTTATTCGAAAGCAAATGTCTATCATTTCAATACCGACAAATATACACACAGCTGAGCAAACTCTATGTCAAGAACGATTACATTCACGTGTATTAAAACGTGGGAGAAAGAACAACAAAGCTAGACGAACTGAATTCACAGAAACACTTGTTTAAAGTTTAATATTCAATACACTTGCATCCTTCACAAATGGTCAATTTTCATTCCTCTCCAAGTTTAATTTTTAAATTCACTCATAAAATATTACAGCTCTGTTCTGGAAACACAGACGCTTCCTAAATTTTTCTCTATATTTAGGTAAATAATGAACAGAATCTACATCTTGCCATCAGACTGTAATTTCTGCACTCAGAAATGAAGCTGTGAATATCGCTATCATTTTTTCCGTCGAGAAGAAAGAACGGAATATGAATCAAAGTGCTTAAAAGTGTCCCTAGAATTTAGTCATTTCAACCGCACGTCTACCCGAGATAAAATATATACGATTGCTGAGGCTGGTCTGTAGAAATTTTCCTAATTGCGAGAAGAATTTCGAAGAAAGTTGAGGGCAGTGTTTCTTTCTGGCGCTGGAGTAACTCAATGTGAGTTTTAATTACTTGGCCCTGAACTAAAGACTGAAATTAGCGGAGGCTTTGTCGGATCCAACCTCCTTTGTGACACAAACGAAGAGCGAGCCAATGAAACTCTTGCTCCATTTTTAAAGACCTCGACTAATTTTCACTGATGTTAGAAGTACTCGAATTGGAAAAGTCGTGGAAATCCTAACCTTCACTCTTAACCGAGGACCAAGAATTCCGTATGAATTAAATGAGGGAAAACAAATGCTATTGTCACTATGGAAACAGTAGCAAAGAAACCCCTCCCCTTACTAAAAATAAATCCTAAAGCATTCAAGTTACTTCACCAAAATGAATATTGTGATAACCTTCGAGATCCAGTTTAAGAAACTTCACGGTAAGGATTTTTCTGTCACATTCTAAAACCAGGATTGAAAGCCGAATGTAATACCAAAATTGGACAAATCGCGTTACTATGCATTTTCATGTATCGCTTGTGTCAGCATACCTGAGAAAAAAAGGTAGCTTTAGTAAAACGCTGTATTTCATTTCTACATGAATAAAAACAGGAATAGAAAGACCAAAATGAAGAAGTGCAGGTGTGATAAAATATTGTAACAGTATCTTACGACACAGGGCCCAAAGAAAACTTCATTTTTCCCATTGAGCTATCATATCCATTTTTGAGAAGCTACGCTGACCCGAAGCAACCCACCAATAACGCCATCCTCTTCGGATCAAACAACATGGAGATTCAAGAGAATAACATAGCGCAGGAGCGGCGTGAAGGCAGCTATACTTTCATTGCCAGATCGGATGAAGAGTTTTCAACAGCCTGGAAGGGAACAATAATGAACGCAGGATCTTTTATCGACAGTTTCCGACCATGCCACGCTCGCGTGCCACCCAAGCAAAGGAACTTCAAGAGAACACGACTGAGCCTTTCTACCCTACACCAGTGAGTAAGAAAACTTTATAAATGAAGATGCTTTATGTACAGTTAGCGACGAAATTATTCGTACACCCCTCGTTTTTCAAAAATTTCTAGAATTACTCAAAAACTATTGTTACCACAGGCCAAAGATTTTCACAGGGTGTGAAGCACATATTAGTGACAATAATAGGAAGTTTCCTGAACGAAATAATTATTAAAATAAAAAGTAAGGCGAAAATCGCTGTACAAATGGTCATTTTATTAATACAAATAGTATAGTCTAAATGAATAAAATTGAATGCTTCGAACTAAACAGTTCATCCTCAGCAAACGAAAAAGAATTCTGCGACAAAACAAAACGAATTTGAGTAAATTAAAACTACACTAAACAAAAGAAAACTACAACAAAGACAGCAAATAGTAGATCTGTCTTTGTTGTAGTATTCTTTTGTTTAGTACAGTTTAAATTTACTCAAATTCATTTTGTTTTGTAGCAGAATTCTTTTTCTTTTGCTGAGGATGAAATGTTTAGTTCGAAACGTTCAATTTTATTCTTTTAGACTTTACTATTTGTATTAATAAAATAACCATTCGGACAGCGATTTTCGACTTACTTTTCATTTTAAGAATCGAACGCATCATTGCGGATTTAATTTTAGAAATAATCGTTTATGAAAGATTTAACAAGCCGAACTTCAGAAACACGATAAGATAAAATTATTCACACAGTGAGTGGTATTGCACTTTACTGAGGTGAATCTACCATTTGAGTACATTTTCAAAATCAATAGCGTCACCTTTTATCTTTATAACATTTAAAAGCCTCTTACTATAGTTTCTAACTAACTTTTCCGTGGTTTCAAATGAAATATTGTTCCATTCTTCAATGGCGATGCGTTTCAATTCCTGAAGATTCTTTGGAGCTCTCTTGTTGATGTTGACTTTTAATTCCTGCCACAAATTTTCAATGGGATTGTGATCAGGCCTCATCGGAGGCTGTGGCAGCACATTTATTTTATTTCTTTGGAGCCAGCTAGTTGTAGACTTGGCCGTGGGCTTCAGGTCATTGTCTTGTTGAAATACCCACCGGCTTCCAAGTCATAAACTTTTAGTTGATACCTTCAGGTGTTCGTCCAAAATAAAAATATAGTCATCAGAGTTCATCTTCCCTTCAATCGCAACCAAATTTCCAGTACTCGATACAGCAAAACAACCCCAAAACATCAGTGATCTACCTCCGTGTTTAACTGTTGGGACAGTGTTCTTCGGCAGGAAAGCTTCACCATTCTTACGCCAAACCTTCACGTCATTGTGCCCAAAAAGCTCGATTTTGGTTTCGTCACTCCATAATATCAGGTTATAACAGAAGTTCTGTCCAATTTTTTAACTATTTGTTTAGGGTACGATTACTTCAATTTAGCTTGTTAATGTTGTGTGCTTGTCTATGGGAATTAATAAAATATTATTTCTTCTATCAGATTGTGTGATAATTATCGTAATTAATAACTATTTTTAACTCTAATGTACACTTCAAATAAAGAGCTAATCAGGCATGTTTTACTGTTTCAATTTCATATAGGCAATTCGGCAAGCTCAGCAGCAAAAACACTCAAAGACACTCAAAGAAACGATGTTGTGAATGAAAAGACCTGTAGAAGATGTTTTTCCCTTTTCAAAAAGGATGACTTCAGTCTGAAAGACGAGCCGAGAGCAGGATGCTCAAAAAAAATCAATTCTGAGCAATTGCAAGCTGCCAGTGAGGAAAATCCAACCTGCACTGCTGGAGTATAGAGCAAAACCTTTAATGTGAGCCAAATGACCATATATCGAGAAATGAAAAGACTTGGCAAAGTCTCAAAGGGTGAGAAATGGGTCCCACATGATTTGTCAGAAATTAACAGGCAACAGCATGTGACAAGTTGTGTTTCACTTCGTTCTCGGGAACTTCAGGCACCTTTTTTAGAATCAGAACTGGCGACGAGAAGTGGATTCTTTACAATAATGTTAAGCGCAAATGACAGTGGCTAAGTCGTGGTTCAAAGTCAATTCCGCAGCCGAGAAGTGGACTGCTCCCTAAAAAAATTCTTTTGTGTGTGTATGGTGGGATTTGAAGGGAATTATTTATTCTGAACTTATGGGTGACAATCAAACAATAACATCTGAAGTTTACTCTCAGCAGATAACTCGTTTAAAAGCAGTCTTACAAGAGAAATGGCCTTCTTTGATCAATCGAAAAGGAGTGATTCTGCACCATGACAATGCCAGGCACCACACTTCAAGAGCAAACAAAAAATCTCATTGAAGAATTTGGCTGGAAAGTCATGCATCACCCACCGTATTCTCCCGATCTTGCTCCAACCGATTTTTATCTTTTCAGGAGCTTACAGAATCATTTAATGGGACAAACGCTTACCTCAAGAAAAAAAGTCGAAATGAAACAAGTTTCTTTTTTTGAGTCCAAAATGGCTAAATTTTATGGATGAATCAGAAAGCTGATGGGAAGATGTAATGAATAAAAATGGTGACTATGTTGAAGACTAAATAAACATATCTTTGACAGGATTTAAACTTAATTTCAAATTTTAAAAATGAACAAAACTTCTGTTACAACCTGATACTCTCTCCCAAAAGCCTTTGTCCTTATCCAAGTGTGACTTAGCAAAGTTCAAGCAAGCAGCAACATGACATGGTTTGTGAAGTGGAGTCCTTCGAGGTCGGCGTCCGTGTAGGCCTTCCATGTTCAGACAGCGCTGAATTGTGCGATTGCTCACGCTAGTTTCCTGAGCGTTCAATCTCCCGGCAATGTCATCTAGATTCACTCGTGGATTAGCGTTGACCTCACGACACAATATTCGAGAGTTTTTGTTTGCGACCATGCCCAGGCAACGTTTCTATAGTACCAAACTTAACAAATTTTTTTTTATAACAGATTGTACTGTAGATCTTGGGATGCTCAAACGCTTAGATATGTCGCCTCAACTCTTTCCAGCTTTGTGGCAGTCAATAATCTTCTGTCTGAGGTATACACCGAGTTCCTTAGTTTTTCCCATCGTGGCGCTAGTGTACGAATGACAAAGCTCTACTCCTCTGGCTCCCCGTTAGCCTTAGCACAATTTTCTAGAATGATCTCACATCTAGAATGATCATGAACATTTTAGACACAAACTTTTTCAATAAAACAATTACAACGGTAAATACT
The DNA here is from genome assembly GCA_014220935.1 of Platorchestia sp. MABIK. Taxonomy (NCBI): domain Eukaryota; kingdom Metazoa; phylum Arthropoda; class Malacostraca; order Amphipoda; family Talitridae; genus Platorchestia; species Platorchestia sp. MABIK. Next base: position 126,864 of record JACJUY010001148.1, read on the forward strand.
TCTCAATGAAATTTATGGTTCTCAATCATATAAATAATTTTGTCTTATCGTGTTTCTGATGTTCAGCTTGTTAAATCTTTCAAAAATAATTTTTTGTTCTAGAAACTTTGTATTATTGTCGCTAGCATGTGCTTCACATCCTGTGAAAATCTTGTGTCTGTGTCAACAATAGCTTTTGAGTAATTCTAGAAAGTTTTGAAAGACGAGGGGTGTACGAATAATTTCGTCGCCAACTGTATATCAATAGAGCTAACACTTGTCTTATTATATATGAGGTTTTCAAAAGGCGTCAAAATTCATGCCAGAACGCAGTGACGGTGATCCCATTTCATATACTTGAGTTGAGTGGAGATTGTGACAAATTTTTCTCTTTCTCTCTCGGTGAGAAGAAACACCAGACCCGCAAAGCAGGGTCTCGACCCCTCAACTTTCCACACGAACACTTTTCGCAACCTTTAAGGAGACAGTAACCACAGTCAACTTGCAAGCACGCATTCGTTCAAAACTGGCGAAGGCGGCCGACGATGTTCACAGGCAATCAAACCCGGTTGCATTCAGCTCGAAATGTAGTATGATCTTTTTATCGGACAGCCTGCTTCCCCTTATGACAAAAATAAAATGAAGGATAAATTAAACGGCCGGTGTGACCCGAGCAGCAATCAAGCGTAGGAAATAACGAGTTTCTGTTCGGAACTGGCGACTGAGGCAAAACTGCTGCCATACTGGTGAGTAAAATGTGCCGACTACGTTTGTTTCAATTGTAAAATGTTTTTTTTACACACAACTTTAGCAAAAGAAATGTATCCCCAAAGTACATAAGCATCCATCGAGCCCATTCTAGCAGATAAGCAGTGGCTAGATTGTTTTCATCCTTTTATCCTTGTTAATGAACGTGTGTCATTTATGAACGTAATCCTCTCATAATTTACGAGCCCCGGCAACATCCAACGTAGCATGCAGCGCAATTGCAGAGGCCCGAGGTTCCTGCAGCTCACAAGATTCCTGAAATGCTCGTCTGAAGATTACCTCACAAAATCGTTTATTTTGGAAACACTATTATTTCACAATTATTATTTTTACTATTAATTTCAATAATATTTTTACTGTATCAGCTTAAGAGTCCATAGCCTCAGCAAAGGTAATCTCAGGAGAGTGGAGAGAAAAGATCATTTGAATTGGACTGTAAAAAACGGGGAATCTACGCATAAGTTGCGTTGTCAAACAGGTTACTCTGTACATACAAATAGCTCGTTAGGAAGGAAGAGGAATGAAACTCAAAGAAGAGACAGCAAAAAACATGAAAACTGAAAGAGGCGAAGAGTGCACGGGTTATATATGTCCCGAATGCCTATCTATAGCTGATGCAACCTAACACCATCTCCCCTCAGGGCGCCAGTCCCCTAAGCCTAGGATAGACAAACTTGACAAAACCTATTGCCTATCCAATGTCATCCGAGTAGTCACAACGACCGCAAATACCATTGTAATAGTTCACGCCGCAGCCATGGTATATTTCACTTTTTTCTTCCCTTGGACATTACATTCTACTCTGCTAACACTCTTTGACAGCTATGTTAGTAAATTTGATCATACATTTTATGTACACACTGCTATGCAATCATTAATATAGCTAAGAAAAAATTCAATGAATCCCTGAGTACCTGCAGAAGCATTTCTTCCTGTCGTGAAGAAAACTCTGGTAAAGCTCTCTGGATGCAGAATAAAGAACTTTTTCATACAACAAATACTCATCCAAACATAATTCAAGGTCGCATGGCATTAAGAAACCGCACCAGAGTATAAATCGTATGAAGGCACGGAAGTTCGAAGGGCATATTTTCCAGCATGGGTCTTCTAATGTGGCAGTGAAAGAAAGCTACATAAACTGCTTGAGCTACAAACGGTCTGTTTGTAGCTCACATGGCGTCTATAAAAGAGGAGTTTTGCCGATGCAAAACTCAAGCACACACAGAGACACGAGACGAGAATGACAGACGACGAACTGAAGCAGCGGCGGCCCGGAAATTCGCCGCAGCCGCAGGAAAAGGCAAGTTATTGTTCGGTGAAGCCATAAAGTGAGTGCGGGAGTTGGGCGATCGATATGGAGAAGCGAGGGCTGCTATTTATAAGGGACGAGCCAGACAAAGGGCCCAGCCAAGCTCTCAGGGCGGGCAAGGACGACATTCAGTCAACTATTTTAATTGCACCCGAGGAGTCTTGTAGGGGAGTACGTGTTTGAATGAGCGTCGTTTCCCTAAACACGAGAGGAAGCTACAGATGAAATACTGCCGCGATGAGAAAGTAGATACACAGGAAGAGGTTTTGGGCGACTGCCCTAGACTTGAGCTTGAGGCTCCCTTGTTTCCAAACAATTTTACGCACGATGTGAACATAAAATTTGCTGAAGTTCCAAGTCACGGCGAAAAATCTCTTTTACGACCAAAAGAGACTTGTAGTCATTTGACTCCTCCTGCTAACAACATATTATCTAATTCGATTATTTTTTTCTCTGTCTTCTATCGGGTTATTCACCATGAACTGTTTAACTGCCCTATTCAGCAAGTATCCATTTATAGAAGTCTCCCTGCACACTCCACTTCCACCTTCTCTGGGCCACGACTTCGCTTCACATGTACGCGTATATTTTTCATATATTACGTGCAATACTGTGAAATAGGTCATGTATTATGTTTCTATCGAAGAATTCAGTCAAGAAAATTCGTCCGAATATTAGATCATTTGAGAGGAAATTACTGTACACAGCTTCTTACGCAAATGCATCGCAGTGCACAGATCAAAACAGAAGCACTGCACACTTGAGTTCCTGCAAGGTATTGTGTGCTCTTCTCTACCAATTCATCTTTTGGCTGGGCTTAAATACGCAAGCAAGTTCAGGCATACCATTCGATTGTTTTTTAAGCTGTGGTTTTCATTGAGAAGAGTACTGAAGATTTTCGAGCCAGACTTCAGGTGCAGGTGCGTTCACTAGCACTGCATCAATAACAATTTAGTGTAAATGACTGTCGCTTCACCATTTAACAATCATCTTTTCAAGGAAAAATAATTGAATTATTTAATAATTAATTAAATAATTTATAATTTCAATTGAAATGATTGAAATAATAACTATTAATAATAATTAATAATAATTAATAATAATTTTTCAAAGAAAAAAAATAATTAAACTTGAGATTCTCTGGTTGTCATCGTCTCAAATTATTTCATCGTATAAGTGCGCTCAGCATTATTCTAAGTAAATGAGGACAGCTTCAAATCTACTTTAATAACTTATTCATTCCCTGCAATTGAAAAGAGGGGAAATATGAATACATCAAAGAAACTTTACGTTAAGCCTTGTATCAATGCATTCCACCTAAAAAACATGGTTTACCACCTGTCGTGGAAATAAAATCTGGTTTTAGAGGTGCCTAGACAAAATGAAAATCGGAGAAATAAGAATGAATCGAATACCAGTGGTTGGTGGCGACGGTTTGGTGTAAATGAACGTTAGCTGGCCATATCGACAACTGAAAACAAGCAAAAACAATAACGAAAAACACTAGGAAAACCTGCATGGGAGCTGAAACATTAAAGGTGGTTGTGAAAGAAAATAGATCTTGAGAGGAAATTTGATGCCAAATATTTCACAACTCGTACATTCTATGACATACGCACTTCATTCCGACCGTTGTCATTCAAAAGTGACCTTGTGCATCTTTCGTGTTACATTTCTGCGTGGCATTAAATGCTTTCTGATTCCGATGCCCCAATTTAAATTAAAAGCATACAAAAGCAACGGAGAAAACTAGGGCAGCAGGACAAAAATTGCGAGAAATTCTAGATAATATTGACACTTCAGAGGCTAGGGCTGTCAATCCGCCACAATACCGATTTCTAATTTTAACATCTATGCAAGCCTGACTGATACCTATTCATCAATATAATAGCCTTGACGAGCATCTCCAGGCAGACTCTAATGTCTTATTTTGGGAAAATAGTGCAAGTAAACTTGCTTCTGCACATAAGTAGGATCAAAATAATCGGATTAAGATTACGAGAAGCAATTACAATTTTTAACAAATCAGCACGCAAACTTCTTGAGCAGGGTCGATCATATCGTGAAAATAGTACAAGGCCTTGAACGATAGAAATATTTCATGTTCATCCTATTTCAATCCTTGAGAAATGCATTCCTAAATGGCACAACAGCCTCAACCCTCAAATCGTGCCCAGCGTCCGTGCAATCCTTCAAGACATATCGGTGTCGTAAACGCAATCATTCGGTACAAGTGTCAAGACACGGAGAGCCAAACAAAAGGCAAGTTTTTGCGTCACTGGTTCAGTATAACGACACCCAAGCAAACTGCTTCAAAATTGCCGCATAAATCACCGCTTCCAGATATTTTGGGGACGTCGGCACAGCTCCCCACAACTCGACCAACCAACACAAGAGCAGGCTGTAACACACTGCACGTTGCAGGACCAAGGTAGCGAAGTGCGCACCCTGAATAACGTTACAGTGACATCAGTTTTTAAACGATTACATCGTAGTTGATAACGAATTTCTCAGGTTGATTCGGACGTGCAGGGTAGACGTTTAAAACGTATACCCTTTAAAATTGCTTTAACCTTTTTCACAGACAGGATAGAGAAATGAAACTGGTATTATTGGAAAAAGAAGAGCTAATCTTTCATTTTCATTTTATTTGGCATTTTGCTGGATCTACGATTCAAAATGCCAGTCACGAGCTGCGATACATTTCTTGATGCGGCCAGCAAAATTTCTGATGACGCTCTCAAGAACCTCGCTGCTGATCGTGCTTACCACTTCCAAAACTTTTGGAAGTTCCTCTGAATCGTTACTTTGTAAGGTTTGAATCGGTATTCCAAGAAGAATTTTCTCTGAGTCCCGACGATGGATAAAATTTTCGTCATTTCTTCGATGATGAACTTGCGTTGTTGAAGAGTTAGTTGTGCCATGTTTGCTGACTACAATAATCTTCTCTCCTGCACCCTTAATGCTTTTGCTTATTTGGAGGGTATACCAGATCCGTAAGAAAACATTGAATTCTGTCCATTCGGATGTTCTATGATGTAGTCCTTTATTTTATACATTTAAAAAGTTATTCGAATTGTAAAAAGGTACACATTTTTAGCAACCACTCTATACAACTCCTTGTGCTGTTTCTCCGGCTGAAATCTCCAAGTTTAAGCGTTTTCAAATCAAATTAGAGGATTTTGTACAGAAAAAATGACTGGTACCGCAGCTACTGCACGTACTCAGAAGAAATTGTGTTACCTTACTGCTACAATGGCTCAAGTTTTTTAACATCCAGAACTTTTACAAATTCAAGCGCTCGTTGCAACCATGAGATTATCATCGTCATATCGTAATCCGTTATGACCACTTTTTCAAATATTTGCTATACGGAACAGGAGAGTTATGTCATGCTTGACCGACTTTAAATCCGATAAAAAATGCGTCGATTTTACGAGAAGACAGAACCATCGCAAGCATTCAAAATCAATATCCTCCATCATATTTCAAATTTCCTGGAATTCCCTTCTCACAAAGCGCCGCCGTTCTCAAAACTTTGTCACGATCCTGTATCGCACTTGTTCGCGTGGACCACAAGATCTACGTTCTCCTCTCGTCTCCAGCATTTTTATCCACCCAGCCCTGTGCATCAAGACTCCAACATCTTCAAAAAGATCAACTTCAAAATCTTTTTCTCTAATAACTATCACATGTCGCGTTCCCTAAAAATCCTTCATAGGAATTCATTGACAGGTGTTCGATTTGTAAACCTATAATTTGTATATCTTCCTTTTAAATTTAGATCTAACGCGTACTTTACACCAAAAAGTTGTTAGTACTTCAATGTAACGCTCACCCTTAGTGCTGATTTTAATTCAACAGGAGCTTTGTCACGAAAGGAAGTATAAGGTCAGGGTCCTTAAGGTCACTCGGAGGGTGGTGGATGCCCTTAATCCTTTGATCAGCTTACATAGTTAAATAATCAAGCCTCAAGCTTGTCCTAACATCTTGATGAAGCATATAATCTCTGCGCAAAGACCACTTCGTGAAGGTTTCACTGATAAATATCTCTGCAATGTACGTTGAAAATGAAGATCGAAACCAAAGCCAGAATCGATCGCCGACACCAATCATTGTGACGTCTTCAGTGAGCTGTGACTCAAATTCCCGTTTCCGTTCGATTTCCATGATTACCCGTTAATTGCTCCCATCCCGTGTCATTCCATGGACTGAGTTAAATTGCCTGCGTACAGAAAAAATCATAGTGTTAAATTTTAGTTCCCAGTGAACACCGTAGCGTTTCATTTATAATTCTTAAATCACCTGCAGCCCTTTGGTTGATTACCTGTTGGTTGGGATACCAGTTCCATAATAACTGTAGCTATTGGAAAAGCAAATGGCAACAGCACTCACCTCTAGACTGCATATGATAGCAGGGCAGATCACACAGGGCCGCACATTGCACCAAGACCGACACAACAGGACTGACATGACCAACATGGCACGGGATAAACAACAGGGCGTACATGACAGCACATAGCCACCAGACTGACACGGCAACAGGGTTGACATGACCACACATGGCACAGGATTGAGAACTTGACTGACACGAAGACACACGTCGCCAATTTGCCACGTCAACACACGTGACCACATTGTCATGTCAACACACGCGACCACATTACACACATGGCCACACTGCGACGTGAAGACGGCGCACGACAACGTAACAGACCTCACAGCCGCGGCAGGACCAGACGAGCAGGAGGACGTAGGTCTGGGAGGCAGGCGGGCAGGTCAGCGTCACGTTGTTGCCCGCGGCGGTGACCACGGTGTCCACCGCAGCGCCTGCACGCGAGCCAACGACACCTTAGTTTATTCCCATCATGGAACACGTATGTTAAAATTTGGTTCATGTTTGTTTCTAGTTGTGTCATTCTAAAATAGTATTTTTGTACCTTTTCAGAATTCTTATCACTGATTATAGCCAGTGGCCGAAACGTTTGAAATTAGGTTTTATTCGAATATATCTTAAAGAATTAAATGATTAAAGTAGATTGTCTTGCTCTTTCATTTTTTTATCTACATTAACTGACGGAGTTCCCTTTAAAAATAGCGATCTTTAATTTCTCGTATCATCAATAGTAGGCCTAACATCTTCCATGGAGCACCCAAGTTTTCACTTTAATTACTGTAACTAATTAGTCAATGCATAATGTGTCCAATGAGAAATAACGTAAAATGGGACGCTAAGTAACAGCAATACCAAAAGATGTTCATTAACAAAACAAAAAACTTATTCTGTTTCAACTAAAAGGGGGTCTACCTGCTACATTGGAGTAGACGATATGCAAAGCCTGAGAGGTGCGGTGCAACTCAAACATACAATTCTAAAATATACACAAACCACAAAACGAGCTGTGGGTAAAATAATTCAAATTCTAAATTCACAATCAGAAAATACTAGCAAATATTCTTTTGCAGAGCATATGAAGATAACTTACGGTCTTCGTGGCACAGGTTAATCGCAGTCACCAATAAATACGTTCTATTTACCTTCATTATTCGCCAAGAAAAGCTTCGAAAGTGGCAAGAATATAAAATGTCGTGAAGAAGCAGCAAAAAGAACAACCAGAATTGATATAAACAGTTGAAGATAACGTAACAGTCGACGAACAACACAACACATACTCACATTCTAAAAAATACACCAGTGAAGGTAGGTCTCGATGCGGTAAGTGTAATTCACGGGGGAGTAGGAATACAAAAAAATGAGTTGTCTTAAATTCGATAGCATAGAGTTTTGCAATTTGACTATTGACTTAATTGTTACACCCGCTAGATAAGTTAACAGCTAATTTTCTTGTTCACCCCGCAGCGCGTGACGCAACAAGCTCTGAAGACAAAAACTTTACCGCAAATATTAAATTGCGAGCGCGAACAAATAGAACATCTTCGTGGCAGCTCTCACAGTAATGGTTTTATAACTTTTTTGAATATTATAATCATTTCCAGTAGAGGCATTTCTACTCGAAAATTTTTTCAATTAGGCTAACGGAACATCAAAAAATAACTCATTCCCTTTTTTCACAAAGCTTGCCATATTTTCTTAACGATAACACTTCATTTCAAAACACGTCTCTGTAAATTTCAAATTCAGAATTTAAAAAACTTGAGACACTCAAATAGCTTCGGATAAAAATTGTCAATTCAGAGAACGTATTTTACAAAAATTATGGTCGTACAAAGTCTACAAATTATATCACTGTGAAATAATATTCATACGCAGAGCAGATGGGCAATAAAATATTGGGAT
>JACJUY010001148.1:135627-150747 GCA_014220935.1 Platorchestia sp. MABIK
ACAAGATACGTTGTTTAAATCACAATAAAAGGGTTGCAAAGAGAGGAAGAGAGCAGGCACCAATTAGTTAGGAATTAAGGAAATGTGAAATCTACGCACTAGGTGTGTTCACTCACAAAATCCCAGGCGAATAAAAATTTAGGTTACAAAAGAAGTTTATGAAGCAAGATAAAAGCTTTAGAACAAAGTAATAATCTTTCAACAATAGCAGTTGCGTTCAGAAAAAATGATTTGTAACAAAATAAAAACCTAGTTAATTAAAAAAAGCTAATTCAACTTTTGCTTGAGATACAATAACTAGGTCCCTTTCACAGGGCAATGCGTTGGGGAAATTTTGAAGTAACTTTTAAAAGAAATAAAGATCGAATTAAGGAAAAGATTTCTATTAGTCACTGCATACGTTTAGCTGCACCGTCATAGATGTTTTGAGGCTTTACAGGCGATTTCTGTCCCATTAGTAAGACAAAAATTAGAACTTCTTTTGGACAACTAGCATTCACATAAGTTCGTCATTCGTTGAAGTGATCCTCGAATGAACCTTAAATTTGGCATTTGAGATTCTTCTTGTTTTGTTGGCATTAGATGGACAAGTGATCATTCATTTGGTTGTTTTACAATTAAAAAAGGCAATCGTGTGTTAACTGGAGGAAACGAACCCAAAAAAAACGTCAACGCTCAAACCTTTTAAATTGCATTCAATGGATAAAACAGCATGGATATTGTGTGGAACTTTAATTGGATGTTTTGAACTAAGAAAATAGATAACGTGCAAATTTTTATACGATCTAAATGGATCTCGTACGAACCATTACCACGTATTGAACCTAAAAAAATGGATACCGTACGAACCATTACCACTTATTGAACCTAAAAAAAATGGATACCGTATGAACCGTTAATTTGATATGTTAGACCTCCGGAAACAGAAATTGAGCAAACCGTGGACATCACGTATTTGAGTTCCGAAAATGGATAGCGTGCAAACTGGTAATTCGATGTGTTGGATCTACACAAATAGATATTGAGCAAACCGCTGCTTGAATCTATTAGACCTGCGAAAACGGAGATCATGTGAACAGTCATTTGAGTGTACGCTAGCTAAGAAGCTAGCCACGCAGCTTCGATTTCATGTTACTTCAGACACCGCGTAAATGCGTTCGCATGGCTCTGCATGAACAAGAAAATGTTATTGTCTTCTTGAATTAACGACCTACTTCAGAAAATTAAGTTCCATTGAGACATTAGTGAAGACAATGCGAGCACTCCACGGTTCATGCTGTAATTTATTGAGCCTGACACCGGTATTGAAAGATTGTATAGATTATAGGTTTGTTTAAGCCTTTCAAACCGCTACAAAAAAGGGAGTCTCGAAGAGAGGAAGAAGGAAGGCACCATCCAGTATGGATATTAGGGAATGCGGAATCCATGCAGAAGGGGCATCGAAACAGTAAGTTGGGAAAGAAGTTCATGAAACAAGATATAAGTTGAAGAAAAAGTTGTAGGTGCTGAAAAACAGGACAGCAGTGAACCTAAAATAAGATGGTCAGTAGCATAACAAAAAAAATTTATTTCAACAAAAAAGAAGGCCTACCAAACTCTCAGTTTGGACCCTCACATTTTCCCCCTGGGAGTGCCAATTCTCCTAGATACAATAGGTGTATCCCCCTGAAGGGATGGAATGAAGAGAACAGGGAATCTGTGTACTAGGTATGTTCCCACACCTTGCGCATAAAAACAGCAAGATTATAAGAAGTTTATGAAACAGGATTTAAGTTGAAGAAGAAAGTAAAAAGTGCCAAGAAATGACAGCAGTAAATCCAAAACAAATATGGTTCGCAATAAAATAGAAAAAATACCTATTTCTACTAGTTGAAGGCCTAGTTTTCCTTTTACGAGAACAAAACGACTTTAGCAATTGAGAACTAATTCTCATAAATACTGTAGTTGTACCTCCTTTGAGGGGTTCTCACGTTGAGGGATCCCGTATTCGTTACAGTTGTCTTGAAAACGAGAAATGATTGCCATTAGCACATTGACTGCCTATTAGGGCATAAAACGAACCACTAGGTAAATTTTTCTTTTACGTATCGGTGTGAATGAACAGCATTTCAATTATTTACACATCTTTTTTAGAAGATATTTAAGCATACGAGGTAAAATATCATCATGCTATTATAATTTCATTCTTTTTAGGAAAGATACAATTTTTTTCGAGCTGTAAAGTCGTTTTTTATACCCAGTAACTTACAACCTCACACGACATGTGCAGCGAACGTGTTAAAGAACGAGACTCCTACAAATGTCCCGACTACGTTAAAAGTGAATGCTGCTCTTGGTTTATTTGCAGGCGAGATGAAGTGAAGTGGAGATCTTCTGAATGTTGCAAGCGCGCCATGACAGCTCTGACACGCTCAGTAAGAGAAGGTCAGCCCGCGTATGAAAATTTCTGAGGACCTGATGCATAGGAAATGCATCTGTTGAGCGTTTCTGAGCTGGAATTTCATCGTTGTCCGCGAACAAGAAGCAATTCGCTGGAAACTACTTTCGGAAGAGGTCAGACTTGAATGAAATTGGAATACTGAATAAGTGGTGAATTTTCCTTTGACAACGAAGTTTCTTTCAACTTACCGTATTTCATTTGGGAAGATGAGGAGAACAAGGCAGCTCGAGGAGCAAATCTGGATGTTCAATAATAGACAAGAAAATTTTGAAAATGGTTTATATGCAACTCATCGTTTTCCAATGAAATTTTCATTAAAGAAGAGTTCAACTTGAGTGATGGCTTTACTGCATAAGAGAACAGAAAGTGACTAGCATAACGTGTGAGGAAAGTGCTACTGTACGTTAAAGGTTACTAAAAAAAGGTTATCGAGGAACGAGTTTCATAAAAGAGGATTTCTCGAATCATTTTATTTGTTCACAGAGAAATCTTGATTTCGGTTAAGAAAATAAATTAAATGTACACAACCGAATGAAACTAAGGAAGTAATGAGCTGGAGCAGCACCGCGAATAATTATTCATGAAAAAAGGAAACAGTCAGAGCGAAAGAATCCTTTGCTGCCGTTGAGTATACAGAGTCTCTTACATCATGTTTGTTAAGAACTTTGAGGCGATGCTCAAAAGAAATAGTGAAAAATCTGCACCAAATATTTTTTCAGTAGCAAAATGTTTACTCAAGCCCACCTAACTTTTTCGAGAGAGCGACTCAGGAACTCACATTCATCATCAGAAGAACGCATGACGATCAGCTGCCATCCTACCCATGTGCATAATGCAACACAAAACACAATTACTTCCGTTTGCACATTTACCCCAGTGTTCCTTCCATTGACTCTTTGATAAAATATGCGTCCATGAGGTACCAAGATATGGATAGAGAGAGGAAATATGGATTGAGAGAGCGACAGGAACAGTGAGGCAGTCGCTCAAATGACAGAAATTCCACGACAACCACTGCGTGAAGTATGAGATTCCATCCTCGACAACTGCGGTACGAAGTTATACTCGTGATCTCATTCCCAGAAACTTTCTATGATTATTCGTTCGTACGTCACAACTTCTAAAGGATAATTATCTTGAAACCCTTATAAATATTTAAGTCCTTCCAAACGCTGACCGCAAAATCAAGGAACATTTTTTCGACGATTTACCGAACATGCAACAGAACAAATATACCTAAATTATTCAGATCTGATTTTCAAGCTTTTTTCCTCGCAGCGATTACGTAGCAATGAACAATCATTGACTGGAGCAGTACCTGGCACTCAGAGAACCTTGTGAGTATTTCTTCAACAAATTGAGGAGGCAAAACAGAAATGGCAAACAACAAGTGAGTAATCCGGGAGTAAAATTTCTTCTTCACGCTCAAAATGGGAAAGAACTCCGAATCAGGGTTGAGTGCGCTTCCTGCAAAGAGAAAAACATTCCGACTTGCAAATCGCTGTTCAAGAGATGTCACGAGATACAAAGGTCGCTCAAAGGAGATTGACGTTTGAAAAATCGATGTCCAATGGAAAAGTTGTACACTAAAATAAAACTTCGCCGCAGTTCACCAGGCAAAGGGTGAAGTATAGTTATTAGCTTGCTTATAAATAACCATTTTCTAAGACCAGGGTTTTCAGAAGTTGTAATACTTAATCGTCTACTTGTTGGAAGTCATGTGTGCCAATGGAGACTACTGTTGTGTTCCAAACAACCAATTATATCGCATTTACAAATAATCGCAATGCTAAAAGGGAGGATTGCGTTTGGCCAGCGACATTTCTTAAATATCCCAAAAAAAAACCAAAATCGCCATCTAGAGAGATGTGTTCTCGTCAAAACGACTAAGCTGCGATGCAATCTTCCACGATCGTCCGCACAATCTATCACGAATATAATACAAAAAACGCCGCCAAGCTTACGCTCGTCCAACAGAAGTCGGAGTCAGTTGAATGTTTACCCCGTAACCCACACCCTCATCATCTCCACCCTACCACCCTAAGGGAGTTCCACGTCATCGAGGGTTGNACGCTCAAAATGGGAAAGAACTCCGAATCAGGGTTGAGTGCGCTTCCTGCAAAGAGAAAAACATTCCAACTTGCAAATCGCTGTTCAAGAGATGTCACGAGATACAAAGGTCGCTCAGAGGAGATTGACGTTTGAAAAATCGATGTCCAATGAAAAAGTTGTACACTAAAATGAAACTTCGCCGCAGTTCACCACGCAAAGGGTGAAGTTTAGTTATCAGCTTGCTTATAAATAACTATTTTTTAAGACCAGGGTTTTCAGAAGTTACAATATTTAATCGTCTACTTGTTGGAAGCCATGTGAGCCAATGGAGACTACTGTTGTGTTCCAAACAACCAATTATCTCGCATTTACAAATAATCGCAATGCTAAAAGGGAGGATTGCGTCTGGCCAGCGACATTTCTTTTATATCCCAAAAAGAACCAAAATCGCCATCTAGAGAGATGTGTTCACGTCAAAACGACTAAGCTGCGATGCAATCTTCCACGATCGTCCGCACAATCTATCACGAATATAATACAAAGAACGCCGCCAAGCTTACGCTCATCCAACAGAAGTCGGAGTGAGTTGAATGTTTACCCCGTACCCCACACCCTCATCATCTCCACCCAACCACCCTAAGGGAGTTCCACGTCATCGAGGGTTGACACTTCGGTTTGAAGAATACACTCGTATTTCTATTTCTTTGTAATTTTAACTTCGTCGAATCCCATCCATTTCACAGAAATTAGATAAAGGATTTAGTTTCTCACTGATAAATTAGAATTGTGGGTCTTTACACCAATGAAGTGCTAATAACTGTCGTTATTCGTTTGTTCTGAAAGGCATATGGGTTTTGGTTACCGAGAGCAAGCATATGCCTTTCAGAGCAAGCATATGGTTACCGAGAGCAAGCTTTTGATGGTTACCGAGAGCAAGCATAGCATTACGAGCGAGACTGGCTTGACGATAGCCAAAAATTGGTATTCCTTCTTAGGATCATCGCTATCAGGCGATGGATCCGCGATATTTTAAAAATGGTTTATAACAGTGGAATAAGAGTCGTTTGACTTTTCATCGACGTTCTCAGGAGGACGAAATTACGAATCTCGCCTAGATTGCAGTCGATATAAATTTCGATCAAAAATACGATAAGCCGCTCCATATTCACATCACTGAAGCCCAAATGAACTCGTAAGATGTCACTGTTAATATAATGTCTAATCAAGCTTCTCTCTTAATAGGTTTGAGATACAGAGTTGTAAACGTTTCTCTATTTCAATAGTGAAATCAAAGCTCTTCCATGTTTTAATTCTCTTTGTTAGTTCAAAAAAGACTAAGAGCGAGGAATAAAAAAGGAGAAAATATATAAGAAACGATACTGAAAATGCACTGATAGCTGGCTGCTTTGAAAATAGGCATGTACTGATGCACTCTACACGCTCATCAAAAATAGTCTCTCGATCACGCTCATCGAAATGAATCATTCAACCATATTACTTAGTGAAAATTTTTTAATCGCATCTATATAATCAGAGTCTGGGGGCAGAAGATACCAAATAGCTCATTGGAACAATTCCTAAAACAACGTACTTCGGATCGTGTAAAGAATGTACTCGAACATCTGATGACGCAGGACGACGCAGCGGTAAGACGGAAAACCATCCTAAAACCATCGACAACACTACTATTCAAGAGGAAACACTCGCTTTCAGTCCAGAAAACTTGAAAGAAGCAATGATCCCTATCACAGAAACCGTAACTGGAAGTGTCAAGTTGAAATATTTTAATCTTTAAAGTGAGAGTAGCTTATGAGTTCACTGGTAACGTCGACACGATCAGCTGCTTCACGTCAGCGTTGAAAGATGACGCAAATCGATCTATTACTCTCAAGGTTGCCAGCACAACCCCGTTGACCGCAGACGCAATGAAATAATGGGCAACTTTATGCATGACCGCGAACAGTCGCATTCATGTCAGCGAGAGTAGACCAAGAACATGGGCAGGATGAAAGGGTCGTACGCGCTTGTAGGGAATGCTGTTTACATAAATCTCATGTCTTGGTCTGTCACTCTCGCTGAAGTGTCAAGCAACATGTGCTGCAGTTAGTTGATAAAAATAGGGAAAGTTGTAACAATACAGGTCAGCTGCTATATAGCTTTGGTTTCCTTCACACAGGATGACGTGCAACAGAAATTACAAATAACAATTGAATAAATACAACGAACATGATTAACAAGCCTATTTAAAAATCTCGTCCTGCACACTAGAGGGACAAAAAATCCAAATTGATTTTTTTCACGCAGCGCAAGAAAATGGCATGATAGGAAGAATATATGGTAACCAAAATCAACTTATATTTGGAACAACGTGGGACAAAACACAAAATGGCCGTACGCGAGAGGAACAAGTGGCACAGATCTGTCCCTAGCGAGCTCAACCCCTAAAGAAAAAAAGGAGAAAAATCAAACATTTACAAAAACCAATACCCTGCAACGCACGTTACTGTCTACAAAAGAGGTAAGTCGAGGTATCTCTGATGATCAAAGCCGCCATAATTGTCTCTTTCACGACAATGTGAGACATAGCAGCGCTCAGGCTAACGTTAGGATGGAAAGAAAATCTTGACATGCCATCGACATCAATCCCCGGTGACCAAGGACCTCATTTCCGCTTTTACTATAAGCCACATTTCCGAGGCAATAAAACTAATTTAAATGCTGCTCCCTATGTTATACACAGGAAATGTAATTTAGAGGACTGATTAAATATTTAAGCCCCAGAATAGTAGAGAACAGACGTTCCACTAGCCAGTGAAAATTTCATTTGGACAAATTACAACGCAGGAGCACACACCCGTGAGCAAGCACAGAAGGACGCTAAGCGTCACAGCGTACGGAGAGCCGATAACAAAGCAGCTCAGGTAGCAATAAGCCGAGCAAGAGCTCGAACCAACCACGAACAAGGTCCACTGGCTCGCAGGACACGGACGACTGCCCAGCAATGAAGGATGGCACTTCCGATCTGTGGGCCCAGTGATCGACCTCAACTGGTCGAAGAAGTGAAGTCCTAACTGAATGCGCCCTGATGGAATCGAATTCGGCGGCTGAATGTGAGCAGAGCACGCTGTTTGACTGGATGGAGATCCTGAAGACTTCGATGACATATGACATTTGAAGCATTTTGTCTTAATAAGAGAACACGGGAGCGCGCTGACTACATGCGATTAGATTATAAGTTGGCTTGAGCTTCTCTAACCACAAGAAATGTGTTTCCACGGTAGGAAGGGGGAAGACACCATTTAGTTTGGAATAAATGGGAACAGAGTGAGTCTTTGATCAACGTGTGTTACACTCCCTGCGCATAGAAACAGCAATATTGAAAGAAATACAAAATAAAAGTTGAAGAAGAAAATGCTAAGTGCTTAGAAATGGAAAGGAGTGAACCGAAAAACCATGGTCCATGACAAAACAAGAACTTATACTATTTCAACACAAGGAACGCTATAGAGAACATTAAAGCTCGGGACTGACTCAGTGGAACTCTGACAAAACTCGAGAGCGAATGTACTTTCACATTAATAATATTACTACTATCATATCAGTCAGTTTAAGACTCCCTAGCCCCAACAAAGGCGATCTCAAGAGAGCGAAGAGAAGGGACCGTATACTCAATTTGAACTGCAGAAAGCAGGAATGTAAGCACAAGGCGCGTTCCCACGCATAATGCCTTATGCCTAGAAACAGCAAATCAGAATGGACAAGGGAGGAAAGATAAAAAAGATAGCAAAGAAAGCATGAAAATTGAACGAAGCAAAGTGGACACGAAAAACAGAAGCACCGAAGGTCTGTCTGTACTAACATAATCTCCCTTATGAGGACGCCAGTCCCCACAGCGTAGGGTAGACAAACTTAACTAATCTAAGCTTATGCAATAGGCTTAGGTTAGGTGCAATAGGCACATCCTTTCTTCATAGGATGTGTTTTCAAATCTTGACATAAACACTTAAATACAGAGCTCACTGAAAAATGGTTACCAAACTGACTGACTGACAAAGAAAGTACGGCATGCATTCCCTGAGGTCTATTAATGACTGTCAAACTGAAGACACATTTAGAGGACTACCGTACGGCATAATTAAAGGAGAAAATCCAGCGATGTAACGATTATGAGGCTCAGACAATGGGAAAATTGCTATGAAAAGAAATGCGATGGTATGCTTTGAAAGGATTATGACAACAGGAACGTGAAGCGTGTCCGTTCTCCTACTGCTCCCAAGTTTTTTACTAGCAGTCAAGCAAAATTCAGAAGCGCAATGGCCTCAGAGTAGAAGTAGATAAAGAATGATTGTCTCATTCTCACTCAAAATCGTTCAAGTAAAATATCCAGTATTTTCGTTTCATTTAAAGGACGAGTCCGCTTCACAGATGTGTGGTCCCATGATTGACGGTGTTGACAATGTTTTATAGTTAAGCGGTTATAGAGCCGTTACGTGTTATTTTCTTGAATGATATTTGACGCTATTCAGTGGGCTTCTAAGAAAGCTTACTATTTAATCAAGAGCGGGGATAGGATCCAACCCGATAAAGAAAAAATGCACAAGGAAAAACAGGCAAAGATGAAATCCATTTAATGACCAGAATAAGGAATAAATTTAGACGACGCAGGGTAATCAGATAACTTACTTAAAAAAAACCCGACACCTTATAAAATGGCATTGATTTTTGCAATTTGAACAGAGTGGAAAGTAAGGACTTATTTTACTTTTAAGAACCGTGCCGTAAAATGGCAACATTCGCTGCTATGTGCGCATGGTAAAACATAACCTCTACACGTCTCACACTCGTATACAAGTCGTAAGTTTCGCCGTAACTTTACAATATACCAACTGCACTTGTTCGAATGTTCAATGTTAACATTTCTTATTCAGAACAGCTGATCATCATACTGAATATCTACTCGGATTTAACTAATTATATTTAATTTTCGTTCTATGTAGGCAACGGGAAATTGTCCACAGATGTTCAATTTTTTACATAACTTTAATCATGCATGTTTTACTTACGAGCCCCATAGCGTTTACTAGCTTTACGACAATTGCGCGTCTTAATGATGAAGGGAGAAAAGCTTTTCAAAACTTTAGAACGACATCTGCGGTCAGGTTTGAAATTTCGCTGGTGGCAGCGCAAAAACTCCACTGACGCACACAAACATGAAGAGACTCTATAACACTGATCAAACATCGATGAAACAAAGGCTACTGGTCATTTAGAAGGCCGCCTATGTTACATTTCAAACAGACACCCAAGCAGGACATTGAAAATTACCTACGAAATGTTAATTATAGCCTACATAACAAGAAAACAAAAGTGTTCTAAAGAGAAGGAAAAAGGCACCCTTTAGTGTGGAGTTATAGGAATGGGGAATCTACGCACAAATTGTGTCCCCACACAAGTAACCTAGCGCATTAAAAATAGAAAGTGAGAAAGTAATTTTTTGAAAAGGAGGAATGTTAGAGAAGAAAGTAGTAAGTACTGTAAAACAGGACAGCAGTAAATCGAAAATAAATGGCCCGTAACAATACAAAAAACCTTTTCTATTTGAACAACAAGAAAGCCAACCTAACTTTGAGCTCGTGACTTCACACGGGGGTCATGCAAATAAAGCAGGCTTCACCAACACTAAACATGAAGCCCACACCTCAGCAGGCAAATGAAGAGAAGATAGACATTGCAGCCTCACTGGACGCAACGCTCGATATAGCATCACTCCAGGCAACGCTGGCAGAAAGGAACTTATGACAATGAGATGGAGTATAAAAAACATTCTTTCATCGTATTCGTGAACTAAGTTCTGCTGCAGAATGTAAATTTTCATTTTGAAGTGTGGCTGTTGAAGATTTTGATCATACGAACATTTAAAAGAGCTGGTGAAGTTATTTTTCGTGAATGAAGAGAATCTGTCATCACAAGACTTGAAACTCCAGGTCCAGCATTGTCATTTTCCATTGATTCTCTCATAATAAGTCTCCTACCAAAAAACTCTTCATTTATGACGTAGACAATGGCAAATTACGGAACAAGACACCAAAGCTCGTCTGACATTCAAAACTAAAGTGCTTGCAACAGTTGTTGCTACATATCTTGGCATCCCATACAATATAGCGCATACAAGTTCGTTCAATAGAAACTTGAAAATAATTTACTTGAAAATAATTTATTTACCTGAAACCCACGAAGAGTTCAAGACAGCTTTGAAGAACTAAATGAAATTAAAGTGTAGTTCCGAAACAAGTAACGAGCGCAGGAACTTGGAGTCGGCATGAAGAGCGGGCAAATTGCTCTCCAGCAAGAAGGAACTGCGCAGCAATTCCTCCAGCAATACGTCTAGAATAATTGTTAAATTGAGCACGCTCCCCAGCAAACACTTTGTCAGTTCTTGCTCAAACGCTCGAGCTCGTTGAATTTATTCGCATGTCGTGATTACTGGTTACATGAACAGCGAACTTCAATCGAACGGGGATTCCGAGCAGCAGATGCAATAGGTGTTCAGAGCTTGATCTTTTTCTCGTATTTGCGTTGCGTTAATTACAAGAACTCGAGCGATGAATTTTGGACACAGAATATTCTCGTTTCTTATCTGACTAGAAAAAGCTAACGTCAGGCTCCGTAAGATGCACGTTTAATTTTACTCACTCCGCCGAAGACTGAGCGAAGTCGTTGTGTCCATATGCATCGTTCAATTAACTTTTTAATGGGCGAGTGTCGTCAGTACAATGAAAACACACAAGAAGTCACTATTCAATCACCATTTTTTGACGAGAATTCATTGCGTGGGTGATATTGCTGGCACTTCTCAATTTCTGTTCAATTGCAGCGAGGTATGAATGATATTATAAATTTTATTGATAGTGCTTACTCGTTGATAAACATAGTTGCAGCGGCTGTACATTAGGGAGGGGCCAGTAAACAGTCGTCAATTGACCGAGTATAAATTCGAAAAAAATTTGATAAAAAAACAGTCCTATAATCAAAAATATTAAGCTACCAGAGAAAATAATTGCAAAATCTCTCGAAGTGTGAGCCTTACTAACTTTTTTGACTGAGCGTACCAAAATAATTAAGATCATTCTCACGGTGGTTTTTTGAAAATTTCGAAGAGTAATGTACCATGTCTTCTCATTTCGTTCTGAATGGTCACAAAAATTACGATGTACCTCAACTAGGAAAATAATGTCTATACTTCGCGACTAATTTCTCTCTGGCCGTCCATTGCCAACTAACCTTGCTTTTAAAGAAGTAGTCAATAAAGCTCACAAACCAAATGAAGCAAATGCCAAGTGTTTTTATCATTTCGAGTACGTTAATCGATGGCGATTTGAAACAAAGAGTGTGCCATCGGGCATCATGGTATTGATTACTGAGTGTTAATGAATATGCTAGCAATAGACGTGTGTAAAAATAGTCTTGCTATAATGGACCCTAACTTGTGTGGCTTGCATTGAAGTGAAAAAACATTCAAGGTATTGCTGCGACGATAACCTGAAAATGATCATTCTGACTTACTAATGGAATTTTACATGCTAAAACTTTCTTTAAAAATACTCACTCGCGATGGTGTCAGGCTGCAGCAAAATAAATCCTGATTTACACGAAAATAATACATCAATTACAGATACGAAATGCATCACCCTCATCATCGTGTACTCTCGTTCTACTTTACAAAGCATATCGGAGTATTGATTTACTGAAAGCACTACATATCATTACCAAGGCGCACCACGTTCGCGAAGTAAGCTCCATCATTAACCTTCGCATGACACAGACCCTCAAAAAGGCCACAGCAGCGCTTTGTGACGAGAAGTAGAGCGGGTTGCACGATACAAAAAACTGACAGCTACTTGCAACTCCTGGCAAGACTGAGGCAAGGGATCACGTCCTCAATTTGTTTCGTCCCTACGCCTAGGCCAAAGGACTGTCCTTATCATTGGAATTTACACACTCGCACGCTGACTCTACACGTTTTAAAATGAAGGGTATAGCAGAGACAATCGCTTCAAAAAAACATTTTTTAAAAACGAAAATTTCGACCCTTAAGGTCATCATCAGCGGATATCTGAAAAAACACGCGGAAAAATATATTCTTAGAATGAAGAAAAACAACACAAAAAATAATGAACTGCAAAACAGAAGCAATTTTTTAAAGGGTATGACTCTACTCAAATTTTCACAGCTCACTGGAGTCACTCGCATGGTTGACTCACGGAGTTGCGCCTGAAACTTGCACAGTCAACTCAAACAATCGCAACTGAAACGAAGAGTTAGCTTATACAGACGCACTTGAAACTCGCCGTTTCTTTACGCAGTCACACCCGAAACTTACTCAACTATTTACTCAGTCGCGCCTGAAATTATTCCTCCACTCCTCCGCATAGATAAGAGCATGAATGTGCATGTGCACAATTAAATGTCGACGTCTGTAAAACACCGCATCAGAAAAGAATAGCAAGGCCTGAAGAATAAAGAGGCCTGCTGAATATCCTATCGAAATGTGTGGTCGGCCCCAACAAGCCTCGTGTTTGCCTGCAGCAGCAGTTTTGTGAGCCCTCAAAGCGATCAAATACAGAATTTTTCTTCATTAGAAGCTCCCACTTTTGCCGCGTTCTTTTAATTAATTCAATGGTAAAATGTGTCTCAAACTGTTTGTCCATTTCCCAACAACAAATTTTACGCACGATCAAAGATGGTTAGGCTCTTTGTATCGGAAATACCCAATGGAAATTTTAAATCCAGAATGAAATAAAACGAAACTGGTGGTTAGACACGAGTGTATTAGTACTATAACATCGAGTACACAGATTAGATTCGATGTTAGTCTATGCCCCCTAACCGCGACAAAGGCGATCCAATGAGAGGGAGGACGAATGCATCATTTCGAATGGCGTAAACAGAACGCGGAATCTATGCACAAGGTGTGGTTCTGCACAAGATCCTTTGCGCATAGAAAGAGTAAGTTAAGAAGGAAGACTATGAAACGAGATAAAAGTTGAAGAAAGGATCTGAGGTGCTCAAAAACAGAACAGCAGTGAGCCAAGTAAACAAACATTCTATTTCAACAAAAAGAAGGCTAATCTAACTCACAGCTCGGGACCTCACAACATTTTCCTCCTGGGAGTGCTTACTCCCAAAGACATAAGAGTTCTATCCTCCTGAGAGGACATGAAAGACACAAATAAAAGGTGAAATGCACGCACCAAAAGAATCATGCCAAAACTTCACGTACGATATCAACTGCTGATGGCCAACGAAGGTTAAAAAAATGTAACGTAGGGTGCGCGCATAATTTTGCTCTGAACGATGCCCAGCACATTTATGGCAGAAGTTATTAAATCTGAGGAGTCATTCGAGCACAAAAAAATATAATTCCATTGAAATGTCTTTTTCTCGATTCTTTTATTAGTTACAAGTTTCTTCTAGAAGAAAATAAGCAAACAAGCTTTTGATGTCAAACGAGGTCATAATTGAGGTCATTATTTTATGACCTCATTTGATGTCGAGAGCTTTTTCACTAACGTACCTTTTACAGTTAAAATTAGTAATCTTTTGTGTTCTTGAAAATGTAATTCACAGTTGAAATCTGCAATGCAGTTACGCTCTACTTACACGTATGAACACTGAATGTACGGCTCAAGAGAACACATTTTTGTTCTTGCCCTGCAGTCCTCGAAACCGCTCAGTGAATATTCAAAATCAGTGGTTGAAATTATTTAAAGATTTCCCTCGGTGAACATGTCTTCACTTTCATTTGATTGACTTTCAAAAGCAGTGCTCTCTTAACCTTAGACGGTGCCATTTCGCCATTCCAAGTTCAGTGTTTGCCTTGAAATTTCAAGGCAAACGTAGTGCTTAAATGTGCGCCGTACGACAACTATTAAGGAACTCATGCGTGTTACTTGAACATGGAGACTGATGTTTGACACTGAGATTGTGACTCTCTTCCCATATATTTTCTCTTTTCCATTCGCAAAGGTAAAGCGTGGTAGTAGCAGACACGATGGCAGTCAGCGGATGATACTGCGATACTGCAAGTTCGCTCACTTAATTGACGCTACACAACATCACTGTTACTCTCGTGCCAGCGCGTAAATGCTAACGTTAACGTGCATAGAAATTGGATACTGAAAAAATAAATAAGCTGGTCACTTCTGACGAATTAGGTAATGATATTTTATCCCCGCGGAAAATGATTTCCCTATCATCCCTGCAGAGCGAGCGCTCGTTTGCAGCAACACGAACAGCAGAGCATGTGTGATTCCTGGGCCTCACAGCGGCGAGCAGTCGCATTTCGCACTCTGCTCCGCAGCTCTGCTAGGGTCGGGCTTTGGTGCTGTGTGTCAGAGGCGAATTTCAGTTTACTTAACCCGTGGCTGGCATTGCCATTTTGGTTGGTTATTTGTGTATTCTTTGATGCAGTTTGCGAAGTTCTTTCGTCTTTGTCTTTTTTTGTTCACATAAAGGATACTTGTTTTCTCGTTATTTCTGATTCCTTTTTCTGTCGTGAATGTGTCGTCAATTAATATCGGTTGGCGTACACATTTTACGTGTATAATCACTACAAGGATAATTTCAGT
>JACJUY010001148.1:150887-161202 GCA_014220935.1 Platorchestia sp. MABIK
TAAGGGAACGCGGAATTTATTGCAGAAGTAGCAAAGTAACAGTAAGTTGAAAAAGAAGTTCATGAAACAAAATAAAAGTTGAAGAAAGTTATTTGGAGGCTTCCTGATTTTAAGTGAAAAGGAGAGAACTAAAAATACCGTATAAAACATTTACTCGAATTAAAAATTGCAAGTAAAACAATAAAATTGAACGTTTCGAGCATTCGCTCATCTTCAGCAAAACAAATCTACATGAAAAAAACATGAAATGAATTAGAAAGTTGATAAATTGAAAAAACAAACAAAACAAAAAACTAACCTAAAAAAATACCTGTTAACTATTGACAACGGAAAAGAACTAAGTTGGTTGTTTAAAATCAATCCATTTCTTAAAATGAAAAGAGACTAAAATCCTTAAATCGGAGGCAAATTTAGATCTAGGAAGAATTTGAAATTACTGATGTCAAACTGGCTATTGCAATTCTCTGAATGATCCCTAATAGCTGAATGTGAAGGACTAGCTAAAATATTCCCTGTGCGGTAACTCCTACCTCGATGCTCGGCCACCCTACAGCCTAGAGTACGCGACGTCAAGCCGACGTACTCAGATGCACATCGTGCACAACAAAATTTGTAAATTAGGGAGGCCTGCATCGCGGTAGGAAGAATGTCTTTGAAACAAAAAAATGAGCCTATTTTGAAACTATATACTAAAACCCCCTTAAAGTTTATGCCCGGAAAATATTTGACAAGCAAATTCAAAATTTCTCTCTTCATTTCTTCCGACTGAGGCCCAAAATACGGAAACGAAACAAAGCGAAAGTCTTCACAGATTTTTTAAAGTGAATTTCATCAGGACTTTAATTTTTAGAGCGTTCAAGGTTTGTAGTTCTTATAAGTTTCTACATGATGAATTAACCTTTTTAAAAGAATTTTTCCGTAAGAATGGCTTTTCAACTAGACTTGTAGATTCTCAAATTGGTAAATTTTTGGGAAAAAAGTTCAAAAACTGCCTTCTGTGGAATCAATCTGTGAGGACTTTCCCTTGGTTTCGTTTCCGTATTTTGGGCCTCAGTCGGAGGAAATGAAGAGAGAAATTTTGGATTTGTTTGTCATTTCAATATAGGCTAATTTTTTTGTTTCAAAGACATTCTTCCTACCGCGATGCAGGCCTCCCTAATTTGAAAATTTTGTTGTGCACGATGTGCATCTGAGTACGTCGGCTTGACGTCGCGTACTCTAGGCTGTAGGGTGGCCGAGCATCGAGGTAGAAATTACCGCACAGAGAATATTTTAGCTAGTCCTTCACATTCAGCTATTAGGGATCATACAGAGAATTGCAATAGCCAGTTTGACATCAGTTATTTTAAAATTCTTACTAGATCTAAATTTGCCTCCGATTTAAGGATTTTAGTCTCTCTTCATTTTAAGAAATAAGCCGATTTTAAACTACCAACTTAGTTCTTTTCCGTTGTCAATAGTTAACAGGTAGTTTTTAAGGTAAGTTTTTTGTTTTGTTTGTTTTTCCAATTTATCAACTTTCTAATTCATTTCATGTTTTTTCAGGTAGATTTGTTTTGCTGAAGATGAGCGAATGCTCGAAACGTTATTTTATTGTTTTACTTGCAATTTTTAATTATTACTATTATTATTATTATTATTATTAAATCAAGCAGAGCAACCCCAACGGGACGGATCGTGGATCCATAGATTTCACATAGGAAACCCCGCCAGCATCAACTCCACGAACAGTGAAACAAAAACAAAGAACAAAGAATAAAACTAAAATAAGAAAGCAAGAGAAGGAGAAGGAGACATCACCCACGCAACAACCAGGAGTTGACAGCACCCTTGAAACCACCCAACAAACCCGAATCAAACACGGCAGCGGGAAGGGAGTTCCAGCGGGAAACGGAACAAGGGACAAAGCAACGCCTATACTGCGAAGTCCTACACCTAACCTAACTTCCCTCAGCTCAAAACTGTGAGCAGCAGCAGCACCACGGGTAGCCCGAATCCGCTCGGCCCGTGGGGGAAGCATTTGGAACAACCAGTGCCTTCTATTATTGAATAGCTTATAAAAAACGCATAGTTGGGCAACTAGCCTTCTGTGCGCCAGAGACGGCAGCACCAAACCCGGACATAGCGCTGATGCAGATCTTACAATGCGATCCAAGAGACGCAGGTGGCAATCAGCCGCAGAGCCCCAAACAGGCGAACAATACTCGAGTAGAGGAAGAAGAAAGGCACAGAAGCCTCTCCGCACCAACTGAGGGTCCTGATAAGTTCCACTAATTACCCTCAGGATCCCCAGCCTTTTAGAGACCTGTGAGACTACCCTCCGCACATGAGCCTCAAATGTGAGCCTCCCGTCAAACCGCACACCAAGGAAATCAAGTTCAGGGTAAACTTCAATAACTCCCCGACCTATGACTAGCTCACCGAACGGGATCTCACTGGTCCTGGATCTACTCACAATGAGCGCCTTTGACTTACTAGGATTAAGTATCATATTCCACCTCAAGCACCATTCGTTGATGCGTAACAAATCGGCATTCATGTCTTCCACCACCGCTGGACTCAACATGGGACCGGGCACAACGGCGACCAATGACGAGTCATCAGCATAAGCAATAAAATTACTTCGCACAAGATCAAACATCTCACTGGTGTACAAAACAAACAAGAGAGGACCAAGTACACTCCCCTGGGGCACACCTGAGACAACCTCACACCAGTCACCCGCCACTCCGTCAACCACCACTTCCTGCCTTCGTCCAGCCAAAAACTCTTCACATATCGATAACAACTTGCCAACAACCCCTGCGAGTGCCAACCTGTGCAAAACACCTACGTGGCCAACTCGATCGAAGGCCGCGCTGAAATCCAACTGTACAACCACAGCCTCACGACCCGCATCCAAAGCAGTCTGAAGCAGGTGGGACAAGGATAATAGCGCGTCTGCACAGCCGAAGCCACGTCTGTAAGAAAATTGAGCTGCAGGGAGTAACCCCATACTCTCACAATACAGTCGACCACAATTAGCCGCGACAGTCGACCCACAATTAGCCGCTCGAACACTTTTGCCAAGACTGGGGTGATAGAAATGGGACGATAATTCTCCACCAGCGGAGAAGGAGGACCCTTAGGGACAGCCGTCACATTGGCCGATCTCCAGCAACTCGGAAATTGACCAGACCTAATCAGTAACCTAAAAATGACACTAAGTTTGGGAGCTAGCACCTCAGCTTTCTCCCTAAAAAACAGCGGAAACACACCCAACGGGTCGACCCCACCACCCACATCAAGTCCAGAGAGTAAATGTTTTATACGGTATTTTAATTCGAGCAAATGTTTTATACGGTATTTTTAGTTCTCTCCTTTTACTTAAGTTGAAGAAAGTAGTGGGTGCTGAAAAACAGGACAGCAGTGAACCGGAAAATAGTGGTCTTTAACATAACAAAAACATTTTATTTCAACAAAAAGAAAATCTATCTAGCTCTCAGCTCGGGCCCTCACGCATTTTCCCCCTGGGAGTGCCAATTCAAATAGGAAAACGTAGAAAAACCTTTGGGAAAGAACGTCCTTTGTACATACATTCAAGAATAATTTGTTCTGTGATAAATTAATCTGAATGCATTTTAATCAAAGCACCGTGCATCAATTAAAACTTACATGTCGGACATATAAAAATCTCAGATTTTACTATACCTTCCGAAACTGCTCACTGAAATCATTACGCAATTTCCTGCACCTCAAGCTGGATTCTCGATTATATTTACTTGTAATGAAACTCATGATTTGTTAGATGCAATAGTTATATCCCGCAACCATTTCAATTAACAATCATGCAATCAATTAAGAAAATGCAATCATTTCTATTAACATAAATGGCACGCAGTAAATGTTCACGCATCTTAAAAACTGTTTGAATTTAAATAAAAATGATGAAATTACCCAGAAGCACAAAGTTCACACCACACTCAACGCGAAAGAAGCTGCCAGCAAGGCTGCAGTTATGACATTATCGCACTCGTAGCTTGTCATTACACAGATCAAGGATAAGCATCCAACAGAGCAGCACGGTGAGAACTGGACTGTGCGTGATGTTGGTTGTTATAATATTCTGAGGTTATCGGACGACCCGCGAAGTCTACTCACTGCACTGCACACGGTAAGTTTAAAATTTGAAGTTAATATTAGCCTCTCAAACTAAAACAAAAGTGTACACAAGGGAGGATTGTTTGTTCGGGGGGCGGCTCCGTTTAGGACGAAACTAAGGGAACGGGGAATCGATATAAAATATCTGTTTTCACACCCTGTGCATGGAAACAGCAAGATTGACAGAAGTTGGTGAAACTTGATAAAACTTGAAGAAGAAAGTAATCGGCAATAACCGTCAAAGATAGTCCGTAACAAAACAGAAATCTATTCCGCTTCAACAAACGGAAGGTCTACCCAATCTTATGGTCGGGATCTCCCATCTTTCTCCTCGGAGAAATGATTTTCGTAGATGCAATGGTTGTTTTCTCCTAAAGGGAACCTAGAGGGTAAACAGAGCTGGCAGCATGCACACTTGAAACAAACCGTGTAACACACGAGAACGCAGTGACGGCCGTGCGCCATGCGGGCAAACAACACACGTCTGACACACACGACACAAAAGTTACACGCGATACAGGGAGCAGAGCAGTCACGGCCGTGCGTCATCCAGCAGGCAAACAACGGCGAGTCAACACAGAGGTGCCAGAACAAACGTCCCCGAGAGCTTCGTAAATAAGGAAGACCTAATTGAACCCGACTCCTTCCATAAAACTTTACCCTCAGCCACAATATTGTGAGCTGTCACACTACCCACACATACAATAATTGTCGCGTCCACATGCCTCGACCCAAGGCAATGGAGAGGACACAGCAAGTACGCAATTTGTAACACTCGTTGAGCAGGCAATGCATCTTACGCATCGCGAAGTAGCTAACAAATTTATGAGCTTGAAGTACAGATACACTTACAAAATACGAGGAACGGTTACTGTAGTACTAAATTAATTCAACTTGGTAAGACAACAAAGCAGCTGATGTATTGTTTTTTACATAAGTATTTACTATGATGTAGTATTGTTATGTTGTTCTTTAGTAATCCTAAATGAAAGCAGAACAGAATTTTGCATTTTACTCTGAAATTTACAGTTTTTATTTCGTGAAAAACACCAGGCATCATAAGTGGTCAAAATTGTATATAGGAAGACATTCCTTCATATTTTTAAGAAACAGCTGTGCTTAATTTTTAGGTTTAAGACTACCCTTCGTACTTCGGTGCACGGGAGGAAGACAACTCAAGATGTGTTGGCCAAAGGCTCCTCTTGTTTTGGGTGGATTCCTTTCTATATTTCAATGAAGGATGAAGCAGAAAAGATAAGATGGTATTGAGTTAGTTAAGTTAGATGAGAGTAGGTCAAGTCAGGCCAAGTTCATTCGATTATTATCAACTTTACCTTTACTGTAAATAAATATTTAAAACAGCGAAGTAAGACACCTGCAAGTAGAATCAATGAGCAAGAAATGAAATTAATTGTAACTAAAACCAATTCTCACCATTCACGAGCGCAAATAGCGTTTTTCACGCACTGAATCACGGAGGCCGACAGTTAGACTTGAGAAATGAGAGGAGTTCTAAACCTGATTTACAGTAACTCTTGGAGCTCCGTACGTAAGTATTGCCCTCTACACCACTGATGCGTGTGTCATACTGTTTCAAGATCAAAATACGTGATTTTCAAACAATTTACATCTGGAGGCGTAAGTGTACAGTAATGAAGTCAAGTGTTGTGCCACGAGCTATTTTTTCTGGTGAAAATTTGCAAGTTTAAGAATTTTCGGATAAAATTGGAACTGTGAGTGTTTTGCATCAGGGTTGCCAGATACTCAGAGCTGAAACCGCACCCTATCCAATTACAAGGGTTAAATGAAAATTTAATGTTAATGGTGAGTATGATCGATTGAACTGTCAAGGGTCACAGTTTTTGATTAGCGAAAATAAGGGTTAAGTTGGAGTCCAGTTGATGCAATCACTGCAGGACCAACCAGCTTTGTTTGCGTTTTAGCTCAGTTGACGAGGTGAGAGCCCATAGAGCCCATAGGAACCCACCTGACACGATTTTCCTTATTGCATATTCATAGAAAATCACAATTCTAACGAACAATGGAAAATACTATTATAGAAACAAAATAATAACCAGACAATCAGGCGTCGTATGCAACACTTCCGTCGGTAAGCTTCTGTCCCTTCAGGCCTGACGGCAGGAGGGAGGTGTTATCGCTTGTGCTTGAGAGCGTCAAAGAGCGGTCTCTTGTGTGTCACTTCCGTGCTAGTAGAGGCTCACTTAACGAAGCCAATCGTGGACCGGTCATGAGTCACCATCCCGCAAGTACCCAGCTCAATGGAGCCACTGTTCGCTCAATTAGCAAGTAAGAAGAATCATGAGAAAAAAAGACACAGGAAGCATGCTGGTGGCTAGTGTGCTTCAAGTGTCCCGCATTCACAGACTACCGAGTTTTCATGGTCAAAGTGAAACGCACTAAGAGTAACAATATATTAAATATACCCTGTCTCCTTACTTGAAGGTTTGATTGAAATATAAGAAAATGAATATAAAAAGGATGAGTCCAGACTCGCGAGACTTCGAGAATTCTCGCTCGTCAACGAAATTGTGGGGTAAAAAACCTACTCGCAAACTAAATCATAAAGTAGAAAATATCGAGCTCTGCAGCTATGATCGAATTGCTGTTAAAATAATACTGGCATACGCGATGTTTTTTCAATCATTTATTCATAAGAATCATGATCAGGCTGGGCGCTATTGGCGACGTCGCCGGAAGCAAAGGTTCAGAAGCATGGGAGATGAATATCTCATTCTCATTACCGGCGGCCTTATTGAGCTGAAGCTCGAGGTAATTTCAAGTCTGATTAGTTTCAAGAATATCGTTGTATGAATAATGCCGGTACGCACTAAGCAGTGATCCGCATCCTGATCCGAGCAAACAGATTTGTACTTGATTGTGTGCACAGCGAAGTAAGCATGAAAGCCTAAAAAATGAAACACAGATCATACACTGAAAAGATCTTTGTGTATTTTTGTACTATGCTCCGACAACAAAAAAGTCTTAATCGTGTTAAATTTTTACTCATTCTCTGCAGCAAAGCGACTTATGTTTATTAGATCGCAACAACGTAATTTAAAATTTGAAAGTAGCAATTGCTAAATGAAAATATTTTCTTTAAAAAGTTTTCTTTCCTTCATAAGTAATGGCATCATTTCCTCACATTAACCAGTAGAAGCTTAGACAATAAAATTTCTTCATAAATAAACATGACCATAAAAACGGCAAGAACTCTTAGCCTGTGAAAAACTTGTTCCATTTTTTTCTCTGACATTGTAATTGCAGCTGCTGATGGTTGTAAATCAATCTTTCAACGTACACGTATTGAAGCTAAATAATCACTGGAATAATAGTTATAAAAATACGAATAATAGTTATAAAAATACAATGTGAATACGTAATTATCAAGTAAAAGCCTGAATATGTATGAATTTCTTCTCAACCATTTGGTTTAAAAAAGAATTGAGATAGAACCAAAGCACTATCGAATGCAATTGCATGTTTTTTTTTGCCAATTATCACTGTTGAGAGGAGTGTTCACCTCAGTCAATGAAGGCTAATTGCAAAAAAAGTCTACTGCAGCCCTTGAGGCGACCACACAGCTCCAGAACGCACGTGAATTGCAGGTATATTAGAGCGAGACATGCACGCACAACTGCCTTGCAAGAACTCTAACAGCAGTACAATGAGATCTGTGAAAATTACACAAAATTCCCATGAAAGTATGTACAGTTCACAAGTAGAATTAGTGAAGTTCGAGGAAATGCGCCAAAACGAACAGAAAGAACCATACAGCCAACTCATTCAAAGCTTTCCGTTATTTTTAGGTGTCCAAATTTGAAGATTTTCAAGAGCCCATCAACCAGGGAACTGGAAGCGCTCCATGCGAACGATATTTAGCAGCGATGATCTATGCCTACAACAACCGCCAGCCTCTGGAGTAAACGTCAGATGAATTGCCTCCTACATTTATGAAAAGCATTTCCATAAGGTTAACATTCACTAAATCATCTGAAGTGAACTTTTATGCAAATGGGCAAAGTTAAATCTTCATGCCTGCTCTCAGCATTGCCCTGCCTAATATACAACAAGACGCCTCGTGTACTGCCAACAAGCTACACGAAAGTGGATAGAAAATACCTGCATCGCAGTTTCATAAAAAGGAAAGTATCAATACCGCTCCGGCTGAGGTGAGGTGATCAGCTCAAAGCGAGGTCAAGGCCTCACAGAATGCCAAGGCAGGAAAGGGTTCAGCACACAGAGTGCCAGCAAGAAAATTTAAAGAGGAAATTTAGACCGTAAAAGAGGTAGGAACGAGATTTTACTCTTTATTTGATGAGTCTATGTAGGAGGCGGAGGGCGTAGTCAAGAATGGTGTCCTTAGAGAAGGAAACTAATTATTTTTCAGTTTCATTGAGAACGGTCTTTACAAAAATCATTGTCCAAGTAGATAAAATGCTCAAGGAAAAGCGGAAACAAAGGCTCTCATGAAAGAGTTGGGATCACGCTGTCCCCAAACGAGGAGCCAAACCAAGCAGAATAATTCTTCCTCGCTCAGCCTAATATCGACTTGGATCAGTTTGGGTTATCAGTTGGTTTCCCTTGCCACAACTAAGGTGTTCCCAAAAGAGGCAGGAGGATGGTAACTTTTTCATGGATTCAGAGGAAACGAGTAATCTATGAACCATGGTGACTCCAACCCCTGCGTATAGAAACAACAAGATAAAGAAAAAGTTCATCAAACGAGATTAAACTGGGAAAAGAAAAAAATAGATACTTAAAAGGGACAGCAGTAAATTGAAAAATAGGGTCTATAACTCAATTAAAGACATTCATATTACAACAAAAAAAGGCCCTACCTTACGTTGAGCTCAGGACCACGGCTCAGGACCACACTTTTCTCCCTGGTAGCTTTATTCCTATTAGAGATTTTGTACATTCTCAAATGTCTACCATGAAGCATTGGAAAATATGGTTTCCTCGAACGCAAGGTGTGCACGCAGTTGGGCCCGTGTGATCGGCACACAAGGCTGCGCAGAACATGTATGACAAAGTCAAGCAATACAGCGTGTAAATAAGTTTAACGTGTAATGAAGAATGACACAGCAAGTTGATACAATATATCAACTTTCAATCGTTCACTGTAGTTCAAACGTACTTGAGTTACACATAAATTGACGTACAAAATGACTGACAGCTATGATCAAAGGAATAAAAAGGTGAAAAAGAATAAGTAAAGAATGTACAGTTCTCTGATATCAACAGGAATAGTTAAAAAGCAAAGAAATGTGCTAAAAGAAATAGGTTTAAAAACGAAGTCAAAGCGAAAAATTAGCCAAATACAAAAAGAATACCATAGTGTCACCAATAGGTTAAAACAACAGCAAAAGCCGTAAATAAAAAAAAAACATTAGAAAGACTGCAAAAATCAGAAGAGAGAATTGAAAGTTGAAGCAGTTTACAGAGGGGCAAAAGCAGGCCATTAAGATGCTGCGGCGGCCCCAGCGCTGCAGGACGGCGGGCGGCAGCGGCAGCGATAACGCTCGAGTTACGGGGGCGGGCGCGCCTTTTGCTGCCCGACGCCAAAACCTGACGCGCGATAAAAACAGTTCCACAGCAGCTCGAGTATAGAAATTGCCTGTTTTTTGCTAAAATGCAATTGTAATGAAAACCAATCGGGGCATTTGCAAGTGCGTTGAATACACGAGCATCACCACATTTTCCTGAAAAAATGTAGGATGAGCCCGTGAAAGCACTCAAAATACGTTGGCGTGCAACACATATTAGCGAGGCACAGTTTTGAGCAGGACACAGGCTCCCGGGTTAATTTAGTGAACTAAGGTGATAATGATACGACACCTCACAGCTCGAGTTAATTCACTTTAGCTTTCGGCTGGTAATGGCAATGAAGGCCGAATTAGAGCACCATTAATTGCAGCGTGCGTGGCAATGACACCGTCCACAAGCAACGGTGATGGAGGTACTCACAGGTGAGGGCCGTGGCTGCAAATACCAAGTGTTTTATACGCTGCAAACACCGAGTGACTTTCTGGAGTAATGGGGTGGATGTCATGTGCCCTGTGTTGTGGAGTGAGTGGAGTGAGTGGAATAAGGGGAGTGAGGGGAGTGAGGGGAGTGAGAGGAGTGAGGGAGTGAGGGAGTGGGGGAGTGAGGG
>JACJUY010001149.1:14753-28080 GCA_014220935.1 Platorchestia sp. MABIK
CATTTTTTAAAATAATGATTTTAGTGTTTTGCGAAGGACTGCAGTTTTGATTGATGACGAAAATATTTAGATACTGCACATATCAGCTGCTGAGTGCCTGAGTTTTGCATTACATGCTGTCGACAATATTCTGCACTAATTTTTATATTTTCTCCCCTTCGCTGTAGCACAAATATTTAAATTTATGGTACATGATGCCATTCTCCCCCGGATAAGAAAGAAAAACAGTTTATTTACAGTTAATTTGATACATGAATTGTATAACATTGGGTTTTAAAATATCTTAACATTAAGATCATTAGTTGATATTCACACATGGGTATCGTAATACCCATGTCAATTGTCGAAACAAAATTGACTGAGAGAAAAGTACGAGAAATGCTGTCCCATTGATGCGGTAATCTGATTTTGACAATGCATATAACATGCAACTAAGAAAACATAATCCTAGCGACGCATTGTTGAAAGTTCACTCGTTAGTGCGCACTTATATTAAAATATGAGCATACGAAAACAGGAACTAGTGATATGAGGGACTAATGTTGAAGGCAAAATGGGCAGATTTGAATTATTTTGCCTCTAAGACTATGAGGTCGACATTTACGAATATGACAATTTTTCATTCTTGCGTGTCAACTAGTACGCCAAATAACGAGCTCGGAGAGGATGAAATATCTTAGCACAAGACAAATTTATATTTCCTACGCTAATAATACTGGCACAAATGAGTTTACTGGAGTCAAAAACAAAAGAAGAATCGTTGTACAATGCTAACCATAACATTTGCAACATAGCTGGAACAGTACGAAAAGTTAACTACCTAAAAAAGTGTTGCCTTAATATAATACTCACGAGCGTAAGAAAAAAATGCCACACAAGGCTGACAAGAACATTTTAGGACAGGAATAAAGAAATAAAACAATGATGTTCTAAAAAGTTATTACATCAGATGAATTACGTCGCCTTTTAAAATGGTATAAGAAGAAAAGTCCTGAGCTGATTTGCATATGTATAAGATGGGTGCCATGATAGTCCATGTCAATGTTTGTACAAAGGACTGAGCGAGAAACTTGGAAATGTATCCCATAGCTAGTTAGTTGAAGTTTAAAAATGTTTATTTATAAATCCAATAAAATAAATATACAGATAATAAGTTGGGTGAAAGTACTTGTGACAGTTTTTACGTACATTGACATACAGGCTTTAGCTTTTTTGAGATCAGGAAAAGGATATTGAAGGAGTTTGTGGATAAAATAAATCCAAAACTACCAGGCCAAAATGACAGATTTTCAAAATATCTTTTGGAGCGAGCATAATAAAATATAAGTAAGTTCACAACCTCCTAGAGCTTGCTATAAATCACACACAAAATTTTTCACATTTCTCAATAAAGGAAGTTTCTCTTTTGTAAACTTTTTTTGTTATTGAACCTTGAGCAATAAAATTTGGTATACAGATAGAAAATGCAATGATAAAACTTTTGTCTTTCAAGTAAAAACGCGAATTTCTTAATAGAAAAAGAGATATTCAGAGGAAACGGAATTTGGGGTTTCATAATGCATCTCATACAGTTTTAAAGCTACAGTAATGATTTTGGTGTCATTGGATGCGGAAAGACTTGAGCATTACCAAACATTATTTGGCATGTGGTAAATTCCTACTTTAAAATGAAAAAATAAAAATTCTAAAGCACACTTTTTGTTCGTAAAATTTCTCACTGGCGACGTCACAACTTTGATCGAAAACGAATTTTGAATTGCCATGTAAAGTTTGGTAATGCCCAAGTCTTTTCGCATCCAATGAAACCCATATCATTACTGTAGCTCAAAAACTGACGGAGGAGATGCATTTTGAATCCCCAAATTCTGAACCTCCGAAAAAAGACAAAATAATTATTATTACTTCTGGGGTCAGCTAAGACTCTTGCAACCATTATACAATAATAAAGAGACATACGAGATGACATAGCAGCGTCGCACCGTGAAGAAACAGCAAAGATGGGGTTGAACAAGATGGAAGTTCACCTTCCCCCTCCCCCCTTCTCCCATACTTCAACCTCCGTAGCGGGCGAACGAGCGAACGTACGAATCTCATTTTTTCACAGGATATACCTGACATCTTACACTTCCCATAGCAGCTAAAATCAATATCTATAAAAACTTCGTAATTCTGGGGGAACTCTTCCCTTAAAATACATCAAAATAATGTAAGGAGGTGGCGAGGTAGGTAACGTGAAACGTTGATAGGCATTAAAGAAAGTTTTCAT
The DNA here is from genome assembly GCA_014220935.1 of Platorchestia sp. MABIK. Classification (NCBI taxonomy): domain Eukaryota; kingdom Metazoa; phylum Arthropoda; class Malacostraca; order Amphipoda; family Talitridae; genus Platorchestia; species Platorchestia sp. MABIK. Next base: position 17,020 of record JACJUY010001149.1, read on the forward strand.
AAATACAAATTTAAAAAGTACGGTATTTATACGACAATGCAAGCCGCTTAATTAGTCATTTTTATAGAAACTGCTGTTTGCGTAGATTTATGCATATATTCTTATGTATAAATCTATGTATATGTATATACACACGCGTACTTACATACACACCCCTAACACACATGCACATCTTTATACATACATGTACAGTTAGCGACGAAGTTATTCGTACAACCCTCGTCTTTCAAAACTTACTAGGGTTACTCAAAAACTATTGTTGTCTCAGGTATGAGATTTTCACAGGGTGGGAAGCACATATTAGTGACAATAATACCAAGTTTCTAGAACAAGACGTAATTTTTGAAAGATTTTACAAGTTGAACTTCAGAAATACGATAAGACAAAATTATTCATACAGTGAGTAGTATTACACTTTATTGAGGCGAATCTACCATTTGAGTACATTTTTAATAATTAATAGCGTGACCTTTCATTTTCATAACAATTAAAAGCCTTTTTTATAGTTTTTGATAAGCTTTCCGTAGTTTCAGATGAAATATTGGTCCATTCTTCAATGGCGATGCGTTTCAATTCCTGAAGATTCTTTGGAGCTGTCTTGTTGATGTTGACTTTCAATTCCTGCCACAAATTTTCAATGGAATTGAGATCAGGACTCATCGAAGGCCATAGCAGCACATTTATCTTATTTCTTTGGAGCCAGCTAGTTGTAGACTTGGCCGTGTGCTTTGGGTTATTGTCTTGTTGAAATACCCACCGCCTTCCTAGTCCCAAACTATTAGCTGATATCTTCAGGTTTTCGTTCAAAATCGAAATATAGTCATTAGAGTTCATCTTCCCTTCAATTGCAACCAATTTTCCAGTACCCGATGCAGCAAAACAACCCCAAAATATCAGCGATCCACATCTGTGTTTAACTGTTGGCACGATGTTCTTCGACAGGAAAGCTTCACCATTCTTACGCCAAACCTTCTTCACGTCATTGTGCCCAAAAAGCTCGATTTTGGTTTCGTCACTCTATAATACTCTCCACCAAAAGCCTCTGTCCGTATCTAAGTGTAACTTTGCAAAGTTCAAGCGAGCTGCAACATGAATGACATGGTTTGTGGAGTAGAGTCCTTCGAGGTCGGCGTCCGTGTAGGCCTTCCTTGTTCAGACAGCGCTGGATAGCGCGATTGAGATCAGGATTCAATCTCTCGGCAATGTCGTCTAGCTTCACTCGTGAATTAGCATTGAACTGACGACACAATTTTCGAGAAGTTCTCACCGAGAGTTTTTTTTTGCGACCACGCCCAGTCAACGTTTCTACAGTACCAAATGTAACAAACTTTTCATGACAGATTGTACAATAGATCTTGGGATGCTCAAACGCTTAGATATGTCGCCATAACTATTTCCAGCTGTGTGGGTGTCAATAATCTTCTGTCTGAGGTCCACACTGAGTTCCTTAGTTTTTCTCATCGTGGCGCTAGTGTTCGATTGACAAAGTTCTACTCATCTGGCTCCCCGTTAGCTCTGGCTCAATTTTCTAGAATGATCTCGCATCTAGAATGTTCAAGAAGATTTTCAACACATTTTTTTTCAACAAAACACGTAGAACGGTAAATGCTTCTCAATGAAATGTAATATTCTCAATTGTATGAATAATATTATCTTTTCGTGTTTCTGAAATACAGCTTGTTAAATATTTCAAGAATAACATTTTGTTCTAGAAACTTCGTATTATTGTCACTAAAATGTGCTCCACACCATGTGAAAATCTTTTGCCTGTGGCAACAATAGTTTTTGAGTAATTCTAGAAAGTTTTAAAAGACGAGAAGTGAACGAATAATTTCTTCGCTAACTGTGCGTTAATATTCGCATGTCAATCAAATTGCATACGCATACTACAAAAATCTGGTGCATGTGGTATGATATAATGAAACATAGGATAATTAGCGATGCAAATTCGTAACTACTTCTCCAAAACGTATTGCAGCTTACTATTATTGTGTAGACGCAAGATAACGAGCTATTTTGGTTCGGAATTTTCTTAAGTAACAGGGATTTTGATACTCTGGGGAAGTTTGATCCACAGTAAGGCGCCCGATATTGACAGAGCTTTCTGCCCAATGTCAGATGAACGGTAATTGGTCAGGATATAATGTCTCCAATTCTCCAATTCGGCTTTAGGTTGGCGACAGTGGTGGAATAAAATTGCGCTATTTCAGCATTGCTCTGAGGAAGATATAAAGAGAATACGTGTTGGGCTTTGTGCACGAAAAACCTTTCTTGAATAGCATTCCAACCGAGTTTATTTAGTGTTATTTAGCTTTTATTTAGTGTTACGTGATCACTTCTTTTGATTTTACCCATGCATGCCAACTGGGCTGGGAAATTCATGCATTTTTGTTACTCTTTTGAAGATATTGAGGTATATCTCCGGATGCAACGCTACAATAGTCAATGCGTGATAAAATTAAAGATTAAATGGCCAATAATCAAGATTTTTCGTCGAGCATGTATTTTATAGGATGAAAAAAAATATCAAGTTTTCTCCCCGTGGGATTTGAAGGACATGTTCCTATCGAACCAAATACCTAAATTTTTTTCATTTTTTGATGGCCTAATTTCATCATTACTAAACGTGAGAGTGGGATTTGTAATTTTTTTGATTGCGTCTTTGGACTCAAGAATATCGAATTGCGTTTTCTCGCATTTGGTTTGACACCATTTTGGTTATCACATGATTTCAGACTGATCATTAGGGTTTCAGCCTTAATTTGCACCTGTGGTATTTCCGATACAGAATTTGTCATTGCAATTTGAACATCATCTGCATACACGGAGATTCGCGTGTTGAAGGCATCGGAGGACAATCGTTAATAAAAATAGAAAACAGAAGCGGATCAAAATTGGATATTTGAGGAACACCAAAATTGTTTGAGTGAATGGGGACAACTTGTTTTTGAAGAGGACTGCATGAGACCGATTTGATAAGTAGCTTTCAAACTATTACGTATCAATTCCTCAGTTCAATATTTTCCATAAATGTCGATCATGTTCGACGCTATCGAACTCTTTGGAGAGATCGAGTAGCAGCAAGAGTGTTACATCCTTTTTGATCGATATCACTGTATATTTTTTCAGTGATATCAAGCAGAGCGTCTTGAGTGCTAGTATTCCTCCTATAGGCATATTGATTTTGATGGAGTAGATTTGACTCGCCCAAATGAGTTGAAAGTAAATTTGTTACCACTTTCTCCAATGTTTTGGACGGGACATGTAAAAGACTAATGGGCCTGTGGTTTGCAATTGTATTGAGGTCACCAGTTTTAGGCAACGGTCTAATTATGGAGCGTTTCCATTGGTTGAGGAACTTATTTGTTGCCATTGATGTATTAATTATCAAGCAAATCAATGGGGCTGTAACTTGAAAACTGTCTTTGATGTATTAAAGGCTGGGATCATCATGACTGACTGCCTATGTGTTTTTCAATGAGCATAAGATATTTCGTAACTCTGGTAAATCGACAGGAGGTGGGGTCTCCACCTGACACCAGCCCTTGAAGGTGCAGTTGGGCACAAATTTTCAACTGACGGTTAATTTGGATTGGTTTTACGCACTTCATTGAAAACTTGAGCACCTACTTTTGAAAAGAATGTGTTAAAATCCGTGGCTGTTGCCAAGGGATTTTCAAAGGTCATTGGATGATAATTTAAAATAAGGGATTCCCTACTCTGAAGCTTCCTATGTTCTACCTACTAGGACGAACAAAGCGTTCAACTCCCGCTAGCATAACACATTAGTTTTTCGATTTCTGATGAATAATTTTAGGGAAGTCTGTGAATGTACTTTTAAACCTTCTGTTTCTTACGTACTGACGTTTAAACAGAATAGTTGAATGATTGAAATGCGGAAAAAAAATGAATTGCAAACATGATTATGCAGAAAAACTTTCAGAAGATAATTAAAATTAAGTTCAAGTCCTCATTTCAAATATTTCAATTAAAACTTAGCTGAAAAGTAAGAAATTTTAAAGAGCAAATAAGTTACTACTTCATTCTTCCATTTCCGTAAAACTTCATGTTTTTGAGATAATTTTAGGTTATATTGCAATTCGAAGCAAGCGTATTACTAAAATAAACGATTTCTAGTGAAAAATGAGTCGATTTACATTTTCGTGTTACATGTATTGAAATATTAATGGACAGAAACACATGAAAATATTACCTTGCATTTGAGATAGCATGCATGCGCTGATGTGGTTCCTTTATGTCAACCATTCTCAAATAGTGAAAAGAGCATCCCTCATCGAAATGATTCCGCTCACATCAAAGTTTTTATCTCTTGTCTTCTACGCTCCAGGTGGCAGCTCACCTACGAAGCGGACGTCAGAGTCCGACTGAGGGAACATCTGTGTGAGGTGAGTCCCAGTCTACTTCTGCATGCAGCGCAAATATTTTCTCTATCTCCAGGCATGTTCATACAAAAACTTGCAAAATTAGGTAGGTTCAAATCTATCATATATTTTCCGAAGAAGAGAGCCAACGTACGAGTATATGCCTAGATAATTTTTCTATTAAATGAGTACGTAAAAAATTCAGTTTTTTCTACTTATTTTTTTCACACAAAAAATTATAGGTGTAGTCAAGTTTTTTGGGACCCTATGTACGCACCCGCCATCTGATTAAACAATATAGGCGATAGAAAAATTGAACTCACGCATTTTGACGCAACAACAGAAGGGTGGGGTCCTAATGCCATCACTGGAGAAAACAAGTAATAAGTTCAAGCTACTTCACACATTTTTCCTCATTATATTGTTTCTGCATTACGTCGAAAATTGTCGGTTACAACAAAACTCGTGCGCATTTCAAAAAAAATGTATAACCTTCAAAATTACGTAATATCGCCAAAGGGATATTACGTTATTATTAGTTTCGCCAAAGTGATCCAACGTTCAAATTTTTTATCTATTTACCTGTCGAACTGGCTTGTGTTCTCACTCAGGCTGCTTAACGCTCCGGGCAGACAGTGAATATCTAAAGACTTGGAATATCAATGCCCGAAGCGAGGGCCTGAGGTACGAACGAACCCGAAGATAAGAAAAAACATAACTGGAATGCACGCCTTATTATTGTGAATATCGCCGACAGTAATGGCACACGAGGAAAATATTACAGGCAGGTAGTACAGTACCCAAGGACACCTTGTAGGTCCGATGGTTGGCGAGGCATCGCAGCGTGAGTGGCGGTCGAATGCGAAGCGGTGAGGCTGCTGCTTGTTAGCGGCCGGGACTTGCGGTGAATATCAGAGCCGCTGAGAGTGAACTGGGGCGTGGGGAGTCGCTATGGGTAGCCTGCTGCGAGGAGAGTCGCTGGGAGAAGACTTGTGTGAGCCGCTACTGTGAGAAGACTTGTGTAAGCCCCTGCTGTGAGGAGACTTAGGGTGCGTTCACACTACGAGCGGAGCGGAGCGGCGCGGAGCAGAGCGGCAATAATGCTTGTACATGTTTGAAATTCAGTGTTGCCAACTCAACTGGACAAAAAACCGCCAGAAAATTCTAAAAAAAACGCTAGAAACCGCTAGATTTTAGTCACATTCCGCTAAAATTCCCGCTAAACATTTTAGACATTTGTTAAGAAGAACGAAGTTAATACACATTGTTTTACGTGGGTATATCGTTGGTATAATATATTGAATGATTTATTAGCCTTAAGCTTATCGTAATCTTTCATCAGGTTAAGGTTCCAAGTCAGTACTGAAACTCGGGGTTGGGTCCATTGAAGAACTTGGATATGTTTCTGAGGTTCCAATTTTTTGAAGACCACTTCTAGGTATTTGATAAGTAGCAGCTACTTATTTGATAAGAAGATAAATACATCAAGTAGCATTTCTTCCTTGATTTTGTTATTTGGAAATACGATTTTAACTCAATCCATTGTGCTTAAATTTTACGAACTGCACATTCGATCGAGAGTTTTCTTGTCTGACCGTTTGCTGGTATTATTATACGAGAATTTCCATCAATGATTTTCACGTACAGTTTTTTGTATATTGGTCTTGATGATGACACAGAAAACCATTTGTGTGTTTCAGACAAATGAAATTCTAAACTTCGAGGTAGAAATTCAAATGCTGCATGAGATACAGCAAGCTGCTGTGAATGACACACACATCTAAATAGTATTAGAGAAGGAACTTCATTTTACAGCTTATGATATGCTCCATTGGTTACACCAACCATGACACTGGCATTGCCAATACCTATTGCTACGAGTTATGCCAATATCAAGCATTTTACTTGCAACTAACATTTTAGTGCATCCACACTAGACTGGGCATTACAAGTTTCCAATTTAACAAGATTTAGATATATTAAAAGAACTTTATTGATTTTTACTCATATATACAATGACAATACAAAGCATTTTATGAATAGTTATGTCATTTGACTCGTCTAGGAGTGGACTGTACTTGCCCTCACCAACATCAGCCAGCAGATCATTCTGAAAATGAGGACTTTAAACATTTTTTAATAATCGCTGAGCATTTTATTCTGTGCATCTTTTATTGGGACGTTATCTTACTGCAATCAATTGTGGACTTCAACAAATGTCAGATGATCACAAATTACAATGGCGGAATGGCAAGTTAAATAAAATGCAAGATTGGCTTCCAGTAATTAAGTTCCATTACATTTCTGGACCATAAACCAAGTTATAACTGTCGCTGAAGCACCACTGTTATTAACATGTTTCTAAGTTTTACTGTGGCTAATTAAGTCACTATATTTACCATTTACGCTTATTTTGCATAGGCTACAGTGCCCCTTTGACAAGTCACCATTCGCTTATTTAATCCAGCCTTTGAAGCCATCACATATCAACCACACAGTTTGAAATTTGTGGTTGTACTGCTTAATTTTCGGTATGATTGATGAGTGTTGTTTTTCTATTATTCAGAGATATCTGCACGAGTCTTTATAACCAACAGGCAACACAACGTATCGACACACGAGCGGTTGCCCGTAGCTGGTAGGGTGGCGTGACTAATGCGGTGCCGAACTAGCTCGCTCAATCGAACTGAATGTGAAAGCTTTACGTGATTTATAATACAAATCCATTATGTATAAAAAAAAATCTTCCATAGAAATACCGCTAGAAAAAAGCTAGAAACTTCCAAAAATACGCTAGATTTCCCGCTAGCCGCTAGATGCCACTTTCATCCCGCTAGATGCATCATAAAACCGCTAGATATAGCGGGAAAACCGCTAGATTGGCAACACTGGTTTGAATGCAGAAACGCTCGGCTGTTCCACTACAAATGGAGCGGAGCAGCGCAGAGCGGAGCTGCGCGCTCGGGAAACTCGTTGGGATTTTTTGACGCTCGCGGCGAGCGTTTCTCTTCGACTCCGCCTTTGGATCGTCATATCTTACCCGGGTAGAATTGTCGTTTGATTTCAAAAAGGACATTATATAACTTATAATTTGTACAACTAATCATATAAAAACGACAACTGATGGTGAAGCATGTAATATTTTTGTTTAATTCTGCTCATTGGGTTCATTAAGCATTAATTTCTTTTTTCTTCGGCTTTTTCAGATTCGTTATTTTATAATTGTTTCAATTTATGGAATCTTTTTTTTTCTTTGTTATGTAGTTTTTTCTTGTTATGCTATGTATTTTATTTTATAATCTTGCTAAAGGAATAATTTTGTGCGATTTTTTAATAAAGTTTTCATTTTTTCCTTAAAATGGGAGGAAAAGAAGGCCGTATGATGAGGAGGACTCAATGAGTGTCTTATAAAAACAAAACAAAACAAACAACGGCATCTTAGGATGCTTTATTTAAAATGAAGAATGATACATTTGATCTTGAGCATTGGTTTTTCAAATGCCTTATAACTAACACTATATATAGGACACCATGACGGTTCCCCCGTAAAGCCGGTACCCATTTCCGACACCTGGGTTGAGTGGGGTATTGTGCTTGAGCTTTCCCTTATACCCAGCGGGGAAAATCGCCGCGCCAGCGCCGGGATACGAACCCTCGACTCCTACATGCAATGGCGATGCCCTTAACCACTGTGCCACGGCGAGCAGATGTAATACACAATAAGCCGCAAAATATAATGAGCTTGGGTGTTTTTTCCAATACTAACAGAAAACATTTCATTATTTTGAGAATTTTTCGGTTAGGTCAAGTCAGTATTAGTCAATATTTTTCACTTTGCTTTCTCTGGTACAACCCTGAATTTCTGAAGGGAATTATTTTACCAGCACTCACCCTTAAGTGACCACAAGACGCTCCTTTATTCTTATTGGCCTACGAAAACCTGTAGTCCTATAAAGTAATACAGCCTTTGTGTAAAGACTTTAATTTTGCTTGAACTATTTTGGTTTACATGTATCCTCAATAATTCGTAAATACTTGAAGAATTGCGATTCATCTCTCCTCAGTGCTTCGAAGAGATAGTGGTATTCTCCCCTGCGATCTCTCCTCATATTGATGGGATGGACCCAGTATTTCCGTTTCTTGCCGTCGAGCTTTAGGACCGTTCTCGCGAAATCCTCCAAAGTGACTGATTCCAGTGGACGTCGCTCTGCTCAGCTTAATTGTAAACACAAGCTCCGCTCTGCTCCGCTCCGCGCCGCGCCGTGCCGCTCCGCTCCGCGCCGCTCCGCTGTGGTGTGCACGCACCCTTAATCAGTTCGCACTGAACCTCTTTATATAGTGTCTGGTGAGGCGCCGCTGCTCTGAACCAGCGTTCCTATTGGTCGATTCGTGGTGGCGCGTTGTAGCTGTCGCTGCGAGCAGTAAAGCTTCGGAGCTTGTGTGGTGGTATCTGCGAACAGCTTGCTGAGACCACCTCAGGCTAGTAAAATTTATTCCCGTTATATGTTCTATGCGTAAATATTGAAACGTTTAAGAATACGTGATAGAATAATTATGTCTACAATAAAAGAAAATAGTTTATAGAACACTTGCAGATACTACTGAACAATCTTATTGTATTTTTAAATTAAATTTGCACGTTTTGATGATATTCTGTGAAGGAAAAGCATGATAATACATTTCAAAACTATTAATTTATTACAGATGTATTTTTAATGCCAATAACGAATAGGAATCCTCAAACAACTTATAGATTCAGCCTCTTACAGATCCGCGTATTAGGAATCAATGTAACACTTTAAGAATCTTTTGCCTTAAAAAATATCACACACTAGAAACTCCTGGCATTAAGGTACCTAACTTTAAGAAGGCCACCGTTGCAAACATGTGCCGTTCAAGGTGTTTGAAATGCTGTTTCCCAACTCCAGTTTACGTCGCCCAAAATTTGTTCGTGTCTAAGCTGATTTGCCTAATAAATTTCAGATGATTGAAAATATGGTAAATATCTGCTTGGACTATTTACATCGTCTGTCTTGTAAAAAATTCCTGCACCAGCCTCGTGTCATTACCGAAATTGCTGGTTTCAATGATAATATCAACGTCAAGGACGTTGATGTAGTTGATGAAGAGGGGCTGGATCTTTTTCAGATGAGCCCCGCCACTAATGCGACACACAGTTGCAAGTTTACCCACTCGCAACTTTCGAAATAATGCACCTATCGACTTCAAATTGTAATTGAAACGAAAGATTAAGAAACTCTTTCGTTTGTAAGAAATTTGAAGTCGATAGGTGCACTGTTTCGAAAGTTACAAGTGGGTGAACTTAAGTGTTGCATTAGTGGCGGGGCTTATCTGGAGAAGATCTGAGGGGCTTTCATGTTACCGGGAATAAATCCCTAAATTCATCAGAAATGGTTACTCGTTTACAACGAACAGTGAGCGAGTTGCGTTATCATCTAGAATAATTCCTTGTGATCTGTGAGTTTCCAATATGTTATCAAAAGTGCTTTAGTGTGGAAAATTTAAAATTCATTAGCAACAGTCCGCGCTGCCCTCATGCGCTTTGTCCTTCTTCCTCCCTTCATTGTATATGTTTCCATATGTTCTTTGATGGTTGTATTAGCAATTTCTTCTACCAAAGTAATTTTCCAGTTTGTTGGGTTCAAGACACAATAATTCCTTTTTCTTCCAGCGGAAAAAAATTGGGGTTTCATTTGACGAAACCTTTCATCAAATTAGGTACCTTATATACGTAAATGTTATTTGATTTATTTCGAATAACACCCGGTTACAAAGAGCAATTTGATAAACAAATCTTCTTAAGTTATTGATTTAGCCATTATTTTTATAAAAAACTTTACGAACACTCTTACTTATTCTTGCAAACTTCATTTGACCTCTTTTATTCAGGGAAAAAATGTGTTTCGCTTCTTAATGTTCCCTGGCCTAATTTGCCCAAAACTTGTGTACTAAGATCTCTTTCAATTACGCTTTTCTCTTCAGTTTATGTCTTAAAATTACTGTATGCACTGGGAATGAGTCCAAATTAGGAACTAGTATATTTCCATGTTTTCATATACGTTAACAACGTCAGTAAATATTTACTCACCCTGCACCGAATTCTGTTACCAGTTCAAGCACTTACATTTTGTTAAGGCTGCAAATATCACAATTTTCAAATGAAATGCTTCGTTCAGTTGAAAGTTTGTGGATGCTATCATTTCGAGAAGGAGCGAATTAAATTATCAATTTGCTTTCGCAATTTGGCCTTCAAACATCAAAACAGCGAGTACTCACTCGGTAGGGGATCTGGAAAGTCATTTTCTGAGCCAAGAATATGTCAATTTAAATTGTTTGCTGTGAGGGCAAAGCCCCGGAGACGGTAATAGCTCTGCTAGCACTTAACTAGCTGTTATAATATTGGCTAATGACGTAAGCTTTATGAGAAGCAGACTGTGTATAATCAATGTCTGCTATATCTCCAAGCCTGCACCATGAGATCACATAGAGCAATGACGTCACAATAGTGGTTAGAAGGGGGCAGCAGTTCTGAATGAAATTCAATGATAGCTAATAATTTCATCTGTATCACTTCAATGAGAGCTTTTGTGATACTGTGTGAGTCAAGAACATACGTATGAGGAGCGTGAAAGAGCTTTACTCGTAATGTACTCGTATA
>JACJUY010001149.1:54055-99514 GCA_014220935.1 Platorchestia sp. MABIK
AACAATTGTTTCAGATGCTGAAGATGACCTTAGAGGTCGAAACGTTCGATTTTAATTCTCTTGTTTAATTCTCCTGTTTGATTAAAAATAATGGTTAATATGAGAGTTACTGTCCTTGCTTTTTTATTTATTTTGTTACCAATGTTTCAAGAATTCGAAAATTGTCTTTGGTTTTGTTGTAGCATAAAAACTCAATGACTTCTATTCTTTTGAAATCACTATTATCAAAGTAGCCGTGTCCCTCCGTCCGTGTGACCCCCTCTTGATTATGGTCTCCGCAATCGGCTTTTTTTTAGAATTGAAATTTTCTATGGAGCTTTCTCTGTTGAAATTCATCATGTCGCTTTGATATTTTTAATTGAAAATGTAAAAAGAAATGTTTTAAATTCGTTCGACCAGTAACCTGGCTACCACTGGGTATAAGGCCCAAGATTTTGGAACTTGAATTATTGTTTTCGAAATTGTGATTTTCTTGAAAAGCTTTGAAGAGATAATAGACGACATTTCAAAATGAAATTCCGGCCAAAGAGGCCACCAAAGATAGAAATGTGTCCAACCGCAAGAGAGAAGTAGCAAGACTCCGACAGCAAGAAAAACATCGAAGACGATCGAATGAACGACGCGAAATGGCAAGACGAAGCAATGTTGCTCGCAAACGAAAAGCTAGAGCTAAATTGACCCTTGACAGGCGTTTGGAAATTCTACGGAATAATGCAGAGCAACACCGAGTAGCTAAAGAGAGCTTAACACATGGAAGAAGCGAGGAAATTCTTCGTCATAGCGCTGGACAACATTGAGTGGCACGAGAGAATTCAACTCAAGAGAAGGGGTGAAATTCTTTAGACTAATGCCGAACAGCATCGACTTGCACAAGCGAATTTAACTCAAGAAAGAAGGGATGAAATTCTTCAGATTAATGTCGACCAGCAAGTGTGCACTAGTATCCATAAAAATGAACTAAAAAACTAATATTTCCAATTTTTCCAATAAACTAATTCCTAAATCGAAAAAGTTACACGAGTAAAATATGTTTTATTTTCTAACACACATACACTGCCCAAATTACCTATGCTAACCTATCCTATCGTAATCTGACCAACCTATCCTCAACGAACATATCCTGATAAAATGTCCAACATATCAATGCATGGAAAGGCCATCTTTTAATATTATACTGATGAATTCGGTATCCATGATATCGCAAGCCCAGTCATCCTATGTTTCTTAAGAAGCGGACACCAAACATATAGATAAATAAATATATAATTAAAAACACAACGGGTATTATTAGGTTAGAAGATTCCCACAATGTTTGTCGTGGATTTCATCTGATCCAAATCCCAAATTCACAAAAAAATATAACCACAAAAGTTACAAAGGATTTTCAGAAATTAAAAGTGCGAACTTTGAGACTCGATGTGAAAACCCAAAAGGACGACTTTTCAAGAATAAGTTGAAATCCTATAAAGAAATGTAAAAATCAAAACAGATCATTTACAAAAGCCGTGAATCTCAACATTGAGTATTGTCTCACGTTACTGCCGTGGATGCAGTCCTTAGAATCGTGGATGATGGAAACTCATTCGACTCCAAGAACTTCATAACGATGTTGGAATTACAATACTTGGTCGAACTATGTGCCTACTTCGTCAACACAAGAAAAAAGAAAAGAAAGAAAAACAGTTTATTTCCAATGGCGATGGTGCAAAAGTACCATCATTGGTTTTTAAAATATCTTAAAGTTAATACACTTAGATGATACTCACACTTGAGTATTGTAATACCCATGTCACTAGTCGAAAAGAAATGATTGTGGGTAATGTACTCCTAATGTTGCTTAATCTACATTTGATGATACATGTAATAATAATTATAAGAGACAACACAATTTCATGGACGATGCATTTTCATTGTGGGGTAACAACACTTTTGACAGTTTACATGTATATGAAATAAAACTTTGAAATTCTTGACGCCAGGAAGTAATATCAGAATTGCTTGTTTCGGCAGATGTTTAAAAATGTCATTTCAAGGAAGCAAGAAAAAATATAAATATAAAAATGAGGACACGAAAATTACAAGTTTTGTATTTCTAAATTGAAAATTTTTTTACTTAACGCTCATTAGTTGATAAGCATTTTATTTAAGTATAAATGGATGATCACACAATAAATTTGTAGTTTTTACATGGATGCTTTACAATAATAAAGAGATGACGAGTTAGGTATTGTTACAATTTGAGAGTGAACAGAAAAAAAGGGCCAATATCGTTAGTTAAAATGCTAGTTGTCAGCCTAGTACACACCTATGTGCATATGTGCATGTAAATACATACACATATGCATGCACATAAATACCTACGCACACCCACCCAACATGCACACATACATGTATACATATCTATGCATCTAGGCAATCACAATACACATGTGTTCTACAAAAATGCTGTACAATGTACTGAAATATAGGATAATTAGCAAAGGAAGTTCGTGACAACTTTTCCAGTATGTGTTGCTGCTTACAATTTCTAATGGAATTTCGAAGCGATGTTTTATTAAATATTGTAGCGAAGAGATCATTGGTTGATAAGCGTCTTATTTATCATATGTGGGTGATCGCGCAACAAATTTATAAATTTATTTTTATAAATGCTTTACAATAATGAAGTGAAATGAAGTATTACGGAGTGAGACATACACCCAATACACAAGTAAGCATGTGCGCAAATATCAGCGTAAACTAGTCGGTATAAACTAGCATTCCAATCGAGGGACTCGGAGAAGATACCTTTTGTCACGGCATGAATTTTATGAAATTTCAGTTCTAAAAGTAGCGTCACAAAACAGTCGACCTGAGTCAGAAACATGAAAACGATTGTTCTACAACGGTTCCCAAGTACAGAATAATCTTAGGTGCGGTTGTTGTAATATACTCTAGAGCGTGAGAGATGGTTTGATAATATGCACTACACTGGCTCAACAAAAGCATTTTTGGACGTGAATAAGAAAGAAGACATGAATGCACTATAAGGGTTTCATATTAGAAAAAAATCACACTATTTTGAAATATGGTGCAGAATGTCTGCAATTGATAAACACACATAGGTGCCATGACGGTCTAGTTTGATGCTTGCACAAAAACGGAGAGGAAAGACATAAAATGCATCTTTCTACTGTTTTATATAGTTTAAATAGAGCTTGTTAATTCATGAAAGCAATAAAGATAGTGAACTTTGTGGGTTGAAAACATGACATTCAACATGTACAAGGCATTGAAGCTTTGGATTACTTTACAATAATAAAATGAAATGATGTATTGGATAGTGTTAGAAATTGGGATTGAAAAAAAGGCGGTATGTTTAGTTTATATGCTAGTTGCTAGTTCAGTGCACACAGGTGTATGTGCACATATGCACACCCATATGCGCACATACACCCATATACGTACACACATATACAAGTAAGCATGTTTGCAAATCCCAGCGTATGGGCGATCAATTCATAATGCCTACGATTACTTAAAAACTGTTGTGTAATGTCTTGAATTGTAAAACAATGAGCAAGGGAGATTATTCAGCAATTGAGATACCGGGCAAATGAGATTCGTCAATACTTGTTAGTATGTTCTGTAACTAAGAATTATTTTTGAGACACAAGATGACGAGTTATTTTGGCTTTAAATTCTCTCGGTCTTTGAGGGATTTTAATACTCTGGGAAGTTTGTTCCACAGGAAGGCGCCTGATATGGACAGAGCCTTCTGCCCTATGTGAGATGAACGATAGTTGACTAAGACATAACTGTTTCTGTTCGACTTTTGGTTGGCTACAGTGGGTGGATTGAAACGCACTATCTCAGCATTGCTCTGAGGAAGGTACAACGAGGAGAATACGTTTTGGGCCCTCTGCATGAGGAGCCTTTCTTGGATAGGAGTCCAGCCGAGTTTATTAAGGAGAGGAGTTACGTGATCACTTCTTTTGAAATTACCGTTGCATACCACCTTGGCTACGAAATTCATGCACTTTTGTAAATCCCTTTGAAGGTATTGAGGGAAGTCTCCCCATACTAGGCTGCAGTAGTCAATGCGCTATAACACCAGGGATTGAATGGCTAATAATTTGGATTTTTCGTCGAGCATACTCTTTATACGACGAAAAAACAGTAAAGTTCCGTAAATTTTATTGCAAGTATGCTCAACATGAGATTTGAAGGACATGTTTCTATCGAACCAGATTCCTAGATTTTCGACTTTTCTGATGCTTTAGTTCCATCATTTCCATCTGCAATAGTAAGATCTGAAGTTTTTTTAATTGCATCTTTGGATCCAAAAATAATACATTGTTTTATTAGCATTTAATTTGAGACCGTTTTGGTTTTACCATGATTTCAGGCGAGTCAGTATAGTTTCGGAACAGACGTGATAACTTCACAAGAGTAATTCCCGTATACGTTTAAACTTAGATACATCTCTTTCTAAAGGAATTTTAGGTTAAATCATGTCTTGAAGGTGCATAGCACCACGGAATATGGAAAAAAGCTGTTTTCAACAAAAACATTCGTGGGTCATCCGTTCGCGTCATCCTCAGGGCTAACGGGCCCACGGCGCCCACCCACCTCCTTCTGTTTGCCTGAACACCGCCGGTGTATCACAGTCGATGCAGCAACCTTGCGAGATGGTGGCGATGGTGCTACAAATAATTTCAATCAAATTATAAATAATTTTAAAGAGTCTGACGAAAACAGGCCTTTCTATTAACATCAAATGTTTATGATTCGGATCAATATTGCCTTTACTGTTCGAAAAATGCTGTATCTCTTTTGGTTTAGTTATCTTGTTAAACTCAATTTAGCTTTGAAAAATGATACTTGTTCATTAGGTGCGTTATTGCTTGTTAAATCGTTGCATCACATGGGCATTAAATTACATGAAGCAGTGAATATGTCCTGTTGTGGTACGAACATAAGTCGTTAAATCGTGTTCCATACCATAGTCATTTGTTGACATGGGACAATTTTTTTACATTCACAGTCCTATTTTACCTCCACTTCTTATACCTACTATAGTAAATATTTTTACTATTTTTTTCGTCTTCTGTTTCGAATATTGGCTTCATCTGCGGTGGTTGATATCAGATAACGTACATATTTTGGTATATTTAAGGTTAAATCAGAAGAAGTAGGTTGGGTTGGGTTAGGTTAGGTTAGGTTAGGTTAGGTCAGATTAGGATAGGCTAGGTTAGGTTGGGTTGCCTTTGGTTCATTTAAATAGCCAAAAACCTGTTTATAAGGTTAGCGTTAAGTTTCAAGTTGAGATCAAAATAGAGTTTATCACTAAGTTTTGGGTAAGATTAAGATAGCTAGTGTTGCGTGCGGTTCTGTATCAAGCTAGGAATGAAAGATTTTTATAAAAAAATGTGAAAATAGGACAATAATTCAAAATAGGTAGTGATGATGATTAATATTACTTCCACAATTCTTTCTTTTCAAAAGACATAGATGTATTCGAATGTAGCTACTCTCCAATCTCAATGTGGTACAATTTTTAAAGGATTGCTTTGTATTTATGTGCAAGAAGGGAGACAAATGTGTATTTAAAATCAACGAATTGCTTCAATCGAACTGGTTCATGAGAAAAGTTTATAATAGTGCTCCACCGGGTAGTAATAAACTCTAGTTCGGCTCAATTATTGTCAAAAATAACTCACAATTACTCAACGTCTATTTCAAAGAGCAAGTCATGCTAATTTTGGGTCGCAATCCATGCCTTAAAAACGCCAATTAATTTGACCCCAATCCCTGCCTGAAGGACCCTGAGTAATTTAATAGCAATCCATTCATTAATAAGAACCCTGGGTAATTCAATCGCAGTCCATGCTTTTAGAACCCTGGGGAATTTAATCGCAATCAATGCCTTAAGGACGGCAGTCAATTTAGTTCATCGCAGATCATTCAACATTCTTGTCAAGACTTGTAGGGAGAAAGCGCGTCTTATTTTATCTGCTTAATTCTTACACGCTGAATTTTTTCCCTTCAAAGTTCTTTGCATACAACCACCGCTGTGAGACTTCCTGTGTGGCATCAGATTGTCACCGGTATCAGAATAACGAAGGAATTACCTACCACTCTACCACTCAACAGTGAACTCCAAAAACACATTAGGTTGCAGATGAAACTAGAAACAAAATTAGTGCTGTTCATAGAAGTGGGTTATGAAATATATCTTAATCGAAAAGGTGGATAATACACATGGATACTCGTGAACGTATACAGGCGCATCACAAGTACACTGAGAGAAGTGTGGTCTGGCCTCAAGAGCAAATTCTTAGATACGTTTCTCTTCTCGTTTGACTGTAGGAGAGACGTAAGATGGTTATGGTAGTCAATTTGCACACGGTAGGAAAAAAAAGTCAGTCGTTAGCGACTAATTACTGTTCATTGGACGCAGGGAAATGTGCATTCACAAATAAATGCAAAAAGATGTATTAACAGAAACTCCATTCGAGAGTAACTTGTAAAGGAACCGTTGGCAGCAGAAATGTTGCGACCGAATACCTTTGGACAGAAGGCCACCTAATGTCAGTTGACAGGCGTGCCGTGACAGGCAGGCATGAACTAATGCTTGCATCTCACAGGCCACATTGCCGGTATGCATAAAGAGTGCTTAGAGAAAAGGTATGTAGATTTACTCTGAAATATTCGCACCTGCTATTGAGAAGAGCTGTATTCCAAAGGGCAGTCGAAAAGACCAAGAGAAATGGTTTGGAAAATTCGCATTAAATTGGCTCGGCTGAGCGACCAGCGGTCACTTCCCTCACCGGGACGCTGCCGGCAGAGGCGTGACGAACTGTGTGCACACTGAAGAAAGCCTGCACCAACATGTGTGCATTGCTACATGTGACGCCAGGTCATGCAGTATGCCTCGACCTTTCACTTTTATTTCGTCTAGGGATATTCTTCTGATGGATTTGCATACGCTTCCATGAACGCTCTACATCCTGCTTATAAGACGCATGGAAATACAACTTACCGATGTTCCTCCTCATGAAAAATGAGTGGGTTTGGAGTCTTGAAAGCGAGTTGAGCAGTGATAGCACATGGTTCACAGCTACGAAACCTAACAGTACTTTGATCACAAAGTGACATCAAAGCTTCATTCATGCATTGGAAGGTAACATGCCATGAAAAAATAATTGAGAATAATATTAGAAATAATTTACAAGTTGTTTGAACAAAACGTCTTGCAGGGATTTTATTTTCGATGGTAGTTTATAAAGTTTACACAGCTTCAAGTTGGTATATGTATATATTTTAGAGAAAATTGAAAAATAGCCACAAGAATTTACACGTTTATTGAAATGCGTTTTAGCATTCAATGTTACTAAAACGTAAGGATCATCCTCACGTTTGGATGATTTATTTTTGGCGCTTCGAAAAGGGCAAATTGATCATGAAATAGAACCCATTCATTGTAAATATCTCAAACGAAAATATGCAAAATTGTTGGCCATTGCTGATTAATTTTTCTCACTTTTTACGAAAATTCTGTCCAAATCCACGAAGAAATAACAGTAAGGAAAGATTCCACAGTTTTTAACGGGCCAAAATAGCTCCAAAAACATGGGTTTGAGATGAAATGTATTTGTTTCCGCTAAAAACTGCACTTCTGACTGTCTAGTTACCTCAAAGCAAGAATATCACGAAAAATGAGTCATTAATTCGCTATTGATGTTTCCATTTTCATGACATTTATACAGAAAATACACAATCCGTGAAGCCATGGCCCATCCACCGTCCCCACAGCCGAGTATCAGAACCCGATCATTCGAAGTAACTCCACGCAGCCGTAAAGACTCGGCCGGCGCTCGGCCAGCCCTAGAATAACAAGCGTGACTCAACCGTGCACACTTTTTCTTGCCTTCTTTTCAAGCAATTTCTAAGGACAAACAAACGTGGCCAAAAATTGCAAGGGCGTTGAAGTCACTTCCTTTTTTACTTGCGATAGCCTTTGTTGTGCAATTAGCACGCGTCATTTTACTCGCAAAGGAGGCAGGTCTCATTGGAACAGGTGTGGGAGCGCGCCGTCCCGCGGTGGTCAACGGAGAGGCAGTACGGGCTTGAGATGTGCCCTTTTCAACGGAATTAATGAGCGCATTTTTTAGTCTATTTGACTTGCACTTTGTTCGGTGGTGTCGGTCATTGCTGCTCCGTTGCGTTTTGTGTTCAGTACGTTGACGACAAGACGAATGGAGCTATTGAAGGAAAATTCTATGTGTACTTAGCAGTTACGTTTAAAGAATCACTTTTTTGTTCGTAAATGATGTGTTTTATTATGGAAATCACAGGAAGATCTGTAACTGTGCTGGCCCGAGATCATACGAAACATCAGTTTTTTTGTACAGGGGAAAGTTAGCTTGCACACAAAGCTTCTCGTCTCATCAGTAAAGAGTTTCAGTGTATGAATGACTCCTGAAAGTATCCGATATTTTGGAAGCGTGTCTTGAATTAATAACTTCGATGTGTACGACTATTTATTTTCCTTGCTGCAATTGAAGCAGTTGTGAGTGAGCATCGGGTGTAATTTTTGTCTGAAACGAGAACCAATTTCATTGGATCACGCTACGTGGTTTTTACTGTTTTGCACTGTTATTTATCCCGCACAATAATTTATTTGAGTTCAATGACCAAGTTTAGAATAACGCTGTTGTTTTCTGATTTTCAAAATATCGCAATGGAGTTGTTGCAATGAAAATTTAATAAATAATTTATTACTGCTGGAATCAATGCCATCATGACATGCTGCCAGCGAACATCTGATGAATAAATTTAATTCGTTCTCACAAATTCTATTATGCAGAAGGGAGGGACTGATCATTTAATCTATCTTCTGTTTTTAGAAATTAAAAAAGAAGTGAAATTTGAGATGAAATTTAATAAAAATAATATGTTAGGTAAGAGTCATCTAGACGATTTTAAATTGAAAATGGTAGTGACTACAGAAGATCATTAAAACATTATTTAACCCTTTAACTTCCAGAGAACTAAGCACTCTTTCTTTCGAAAATAGCTTGGATAATATGGTTCAATTTGATCCTTTAATTGAGTGTTGTTTGAAGTTCACTGCCGAATGGCAGTTCGTTCCTGATTTTGATGTTGGCGATGTCCCGGTGCCAGTGCCTCTCTAACGATGATGGTTGTGAGAACGGCAGTATGAATTACATATGCCACCGCTAAAGAGTTCGACTTTGAGCTAAAACTATTATCAACAGCTGTATTAGAGCATGAAGCCCAATATAAAATTTCTTTTCATAACAGAACACTACGCAAATGTTAAAAAACACACTTAAGTAAATTATTATTTCAATATCTTAATCATGTTACATTATTTCTATATGGAAAGAGCATTACAGAGAATTCAGCTTCAGTTTCAACTGCTTAATATAAGGGGACTCTGAGGTATAGAAATTTATTGTCCTCGTGTTTGAACAAATTGAAAAATTGGATTTGCCTACTATTTCAGTATAGTAATAACGCGGTAAATTAATCTCCCTAATTGCTGAACGGTCTGCGTGATCCCTAACTGCTGAATAAGCAAGTCCCGGTAAAATTTTCCCTGTTATGTAACTCCGCCGAGCTTGAGCAAAAAGTCTCATTCTCGAGCTAAGCTGGGTCCAACCAACACCGCTAGACCCGCAGCACAAATCCTGCTGTGTGTTCTGCTTCTAAAACGAATTTCATGTAATACTTCAGTCTTTTTACAGATGTTGAGAATGGTCTTAGCTTTCGCCAACATTTTCAAATTCATTAAATTGGGTTTTTAAGGCCCGCAATATTTACTGTCATTTTCGTCGTGATGTATTTACTTTGCTTACACAATCTTAAAGCAAATAAAGTAGTTATCAAAGAAATATTACCTGAGTCTTACGCTATTTCAAAGCAGCGGCAGATGAGAAAATTTTATTTAACAAACTTGAGCATGTTTTGCTTTGTTGGAAAGTGTGATGATGATGTACCTGCTAAACAACGCCACTCTCATCCATGAAGCCGCAGGTGTTTCCAGTTGTCCAATAAGTACATAGCTATAATACAGCGACCAACGCTACCCATTCAGTCCGGAAACTCTCGGCGCTCAATAGAGAATTCTAAGAATGAAGGGCTCAGAATCCTGAGTTACTTTTTAAAATTGCCCTAAAAATAGATCATTTTTTGCATGTGCAAATGTGTTTCCTTCTCTTAATTTAAGAAATTGATTTAAATTGTTTGCAGAGAGAGTGAAATCATGATTAACGCACTGAAAAAATATTCTTGAATTGTGTGTATAAGTGAGTTTTCTACCTATGAGTTAGCGAATGAAAGTTAAAGAATTCCTTCGATAGGTCAAGGAACAAAATATGAAAATGCATACAACGAATCATTTGGCATGAAATTGGTGGAAATTGATGACAAATGCAAGCCAAATGGCTTTCGTAATTTAATGAACGGCTTCGTAAATTCTATTAATTGTATGTTCTTAATTTTTCCTTCTGTTTTAAAATTCTGCCCGTAGAATTGGAACACATGAAATTATATTTTTTGCCTCGAAGTGTACGCGCTAACCAACCTTACTCCGGACACCCGGTCAGCACCGAAAGGACTAACTGATGAAAGTTAGAATTGCACTCAGCTTTTAAAATATTATTTAATGGTTACCTTCAAATTGCCCTCAGATTTTGCTTTAATTGGTGCGTTTCACATAAATGTCTGCACCGATCAATTAACGTAAACTTCTCGATGCCTTCCTCTTGCGTGCATTTGCTTGTATTGTGAGGACAACTCGGCAGATCCTCATTCTGTACTTGTGCTCAGGTAGAGCTTTATGCTCACTATAGCACCATGTGCTCACCACCACCATGTGCTCACCACCACCATGTGCTCACAGCCCCAATCAAGCGAGCACTTCGAGCGCCACAAATACTGGGGTCACAACCGCAATTACTGGACGTGATAATTGCCGCCGCCAGAATTGATGCTCACGTGCAGGAAATTAGATTTTGCAACCTGCACATTCTCTGCTTATCGACAAAATTTAAATGTTTCATTGTAAGCTTTCACTTTGTTTAGACGCGCAGCAGTTTTGCGCATAGCTCCGCGAGCTGTTTGCTGAAGTGCGTTCTTGCATTATAATATTCTTCGCTTGGCTTGCTTCCACATGTTTTGCAAATTTATCTTCTTGGGAGCGAGCAAAAGCAACGTGAATATGAAGCCTTATCACGTATAATAATACCCAATTTAAAATTCTCTTTATGAAATACAAATACACTAAAGGTCGAAATATTTTCTATAAAATTTTCAGACGAACATAAAAACTTTAGCTTTACTGACTCACATCAATCATGGAGTAAAATCCATCCTTATCTGAAATCTTTTAATTTCCACAGACTAAGGTGACGAAGGCGTGAACTTTTTTGCCATCCCTGATTAATTTAAGATTAATTCTCCGTCAAATTTACAGAAACTTCGGTCAAGAGGTTCTTATTTTTGGCTGGTTCGTTCGGACGTGAGAACTGTCACCACTTAACCTAATTGTTCAACAAGTTTTGTGGTCTCTTTTGCATTTTATTAACGCAGTATTTGGACGTAGGGATTTGTAGAGGTAGTGTGAAGAGCACTCAGTCAGCCGTCGCTTGAGCTGATAAGTTTCTTCTCCGTTGTGTCTTTAATCTGGCCAGTCGCCCAACATCACTTCTGCACTGGCGTTGTCTTCTCGTCTCAGTTTTGGATTTCTTTTAACCTGCCATCATCGTGCCTGGCAAAACGGCGCTTGCTGCCTGCGGCGCTGATTGAAAGTTCGTCTGGTGAAATATTTTCACGAGCAGGTACCTGGGTATAATATTTTCACTCGCTGGTGTCTGGGTATATTATTTACACGAGCTGGTACCTGGGTATAATATTTTCACTCGCTGGTGTCTGGGTATATTATTTACACGAGCTGGTACCTGGGTATAATATTTTCACTCGCTGGTGTCTGGGTATATTATTTACACGAGCTAGTACCTGGGTATAATATTTTCACTCGCTGGTGACTGGGTGTAACATTTTCACTCGCTGGTGTCTGGGTATATTATTTTCACCCGCTGGTAACGGGTGTAGTATTTTCACTCGCTGGTACCTAGGTATAATATTTTCATGAGCTGGTACCTAGGTATAATATTTTCACTCGCTGGTACCTAGGTGTAATATTTTCACTCGCTGGTACCTAGGTGGAATATTTTCATGAGCTGGTACCTAGGTATAATATTTTCACTCGCTGGTACCTAGGTGTAATATTTTCACTCGCTGGTACCTAGGTGTAATATTTTCATGAGCTGGTATCTAGGTATGATATTTTCACGAGCTGGTACCATAATATTTTCACTCGTTGGTGCCTGGGTGTAATATTTTCGCTCGCTGGTGCCTGGGTGTAATATTTTCCCGAACTGGTATGAAGTTGGGACGAACTGGAACGTTGTTTTCACAAGGCTGGTATAAAATTTCAGCATAACAGCGCAGCGGCGTAGAGTAAGAGAACAATCACTTAGTAGAATTTAGAATTTGTCGACTGACTTACGTTGGAATTAAGTTATTTTCTCCTAATTATACAAAGTATTTATTCAACCTTCTAAGCTGCTGCCATCGAGCAATCAAGCGAGCTACAGTACCTAGCTTACATTCTACCACGAACGATATCTTCCCATTCCCGTTATTCTGCCGAATATTATATCCTCTCTCTGTCTCTCTGTCATCATTCCGCTAAGCATCATGTAGTCTCTCTGTTATTCTTCTGTTAAGCATTGTACCATGTTTCTATCAACATTCCGTCAAGCATTGTACCATCTCTTTGTCCTCATTCCGCAAAGCGTTACATTATCTCTCTGTCATCATTCTACAAGCATTAAATCACCTTTCTGCCACCATTCAGCTTTCAAGTCTGCCATTCCCTCTTTTCACTGCTGCTACAGCAATGATTTAGTGGCGCTGCAGCTGTCGTCTGCAGCAACTAACTAATTGATGAAAATATTTCATTCGATAGGTTGTGTGAGAAGTGCAAACCTGTAGAAAGTGCTCACGGAGCTAATTTAAACATATAATTGAATATTTTCAATAGTTCATTCTTTCAAGGTCGTACATTGTACTCAGTCAAATTAAATAATTTAAATTTATAAATTGTTGTTTCAATTTAACCCATGATATTGTTTTAATTTAATTTTGTAATTTACTTTCGTAAATATTTTGTGTTACTAAGGCAACACAAATGCTCTTGGCACGATAAATGATATTACCATGTGCTGAAATGAATAGCGGTACTATTTCTAAAAAAATCACAGCACAGTGATTGGTGTGAGCATTCATCCAATGTTCACATGTGGGAAGGTTTTCTATGAGATGCAAATGGTGTGCTCCCTCACTGAAATTTTGCTAGAAATTAGAATATAACTTAGGCTATGAACAGAGTCGGTATGTCTGCTTTTATTCAATATCTTGAGACGAAGTCAATTGATAAAAAGTAAGAATATGGAATTACCTTTCTATTATTTATGTGTGTCAGTCAAATTTCACAGAAGAAACGTGCGATACACCTTGCAAAGAATCACCTCCATTTCTATTGACCCATTCTGAAAAGCTTGTTGTTTGGAAAACTCGTGAGGAGCTGAGGTAGAAACTTCAAGTGAAGCCCAATTCCAAAACGAAATATTCTAATAAAAAACACTAACCTGGGTCAGTCCCCGTAATGTTCAAAAGTGAGCTCTTTTATTGAATTTTGGTGTTGAACCAAATCCTCACTCTTCATGCTGGAGTAGTTCGTTTATTTCACTATCCCATGCAGCGAGTCTCGGCGCTGGTGGCGATTTTCTCTGTTGGGTATAGGATAAAAAATTCTAAGCACAATGCCCCACTCTACCCAGGTGTCTGAAATGGGTACCGGTCTTTGACTGGGGGAAAGCGTCATGGCGTCCTGGTGTTAGTTTTAAGGCATTTGAAAAACCAATGTAGAAGGTGATATGTATCATGCTTCAATTGGAAATAAAGCATCCGTAAATGCCGATGTTTGTGTACAGCGGATCACAACAGCGATCGAGTTCGGGGTCCGCTCAGTAAGGTGATGTGCAAACGTCGGCAGGAGAACATCGTGGCTGCGCACCATCTTATGGTTCTCAGCCGTCGCACCCGCGAACACTTGCCATCCCGTACCAGGTACGAAATTAGCCCTTGTCTCATTTGCAATACAATGATATAATCTAAAATATAATTCTACACTCTATATAAAACTACACAGTTGCTGTATACCATATAATACTACACAGTTGTAGGTTGGTTGGTCCGTCTTCCTATCACGCTCTTAGATTAACATAGGGGGAATATTGCTACTAGGGGATGTGCTTCATGACCGTACCTGTGATACGACCTGATTCTTGATTTATGTGCTTTATCGAGCGGCCCGCCAAAAATGACGGGATTCAATACCTTTCTTGTACAAACTTTCCAGACGTGGATGACTAACAAAAATATCAATCCTAACAGTACCCGTGATAAAAAATATTGTTGTACTTGCGCACTGGTGAAACTCGTATCACAGAGACGGTCATTATGGTTATCTTTATGAGCATGACAGAGAAATGGAAGAAGCGGACTCAAAACAAATGAACCAAGGGTATTGTTAGGTATTAGCAGGACCCGTTAAAATTCCTAGATGGACCCGTGTAAAAATTCTGTCAATATTACCTAACCTATCCTAAACGAACACGTCGTTAAGCTAGGTGAACCCATGAACATCCATGCTAAGCTAACCTATCCTAACCTTTCCTATCCTATCCTATTCTATCCTAACCTACAGAACATATCCTAATAAGATGCCAAACATGTCAATGCATATAAAGGCCATCTTTTAATGTTACATTGAGGAATTCGGTATCGAGTATACCGCAAACTCGAACGAAAGCGTAACGGATACCAAGCTAATAAATATACATCCTGTTTCTTAAGAAGCGGACACCAAACAAATATATAAATAAACACACAACGGGTATTATTTGGTTAGATTACAGAATCGCGTCATTTTTGACGGTCCGGGTACACTATAGCAATGTTGTTGTTTCCGGTTTATTGGAGCTTCGAAGACGATTCCATGCAGCCCCACGCCTTCAGAGTTGTAAATTGATGCTCTGAAGTTCAGCACACAGGCTGAAAGAAGTTACATGAAGTTTTTCTGCGAAGGGCCACTCGAGGAGTTCACTCACTTCTCTGCAATGTCACAATTTTAACAAGATTTCAGATGGTTTTAATTTTTCTTATTGATGATAGATAGTTTACAAGTGTATTAACAATTTGCTTTTGGGAGAGTTCCGCAAAGCGGCCACCTCCGTACACCATATAGTGCTGTGATTGGGGTCAGACACTCAGTTAATCACACTTAAAAAACCTCACAAGATTATGTCCGTAGCACAGATGCACGATTCATCCACTTTATATCGGAGCATGGTTACACTATGATACTTGATCTGAGTTACTTCTGTATCCAGTAGAAAACAGTTTTCCCGAAAGAATTATCGCCCTAACTTAAAAAACACCGGCATTGATGACAACGCGGGTTCATTTATGGTATTAAAGCTTCATGTACGTTTCCCAATTAGTGTACTTATACGATATACGATATCATGTTCATTTATCATCACGATATTCTATGAACATAGGCCAGTAATCGCGTCAGAGCTTGGTACGAGCACTGCGTGAGAGAGTGAGGAGTGTCGGCTAGGGTCTGCCGCGGAGGAACAAATGGTTCAAACTCTGTTAGATCATTTTGGAACAACGTAATAAACTGTCTGTGCGCTTCATTTTAAACAAATTTCCGCCTACTACGAAGTTATTACAATTATAATGAAGTAAGGCATTACGGCACATTCCATCATTAGCTGCACAATTTTCACTTTTTTATATGCTGTACTTTCAGAAAAGCTTTATCTTACAACTTAACTACCCACGATTGTGGAATATTTTGCGTATGTAAATAATTTTTTAGTATTGTTTGCGAAATAGGTATTTGTTACAGATCGTTTCCGTAATCAAAGGTCTGGGAATTTTAAATTTTGCCTTGAAACATTGCTAAAAAAAGCAAGCGAGTAAGTAACCAAACTAATAAGATTATCAAACTTTAACGAGTAGATGAATTAGCACAGAAATAGTGTAAAGACAAACGTATAGCTCTCGCACATTCTTGGGGTACAGTAACCGATCATTGCTCAATGATAACAAAAACCTTACATAAATCGTGAGAAATATCCCCAGCATTCTCACAACTGTGCACGAACTTAGTTGCACAGCACAGTGCAATTAGATGTAGGGCTTTTGTTTAGCTGTAGATATCTGCTAAAATAACGAGAACATCAAATTTACGAGGCTCGAGCACTGCATTCACTCTAGCGAACTACAGTTGTTGCTAGAATTGTTCTCCTCTCAGGCAAATTTAAAAAACATCGTAAACAAAACTGCAATGCTTGTAACACTATTTGTTAGGCGTGTGACAATTTTAAACTCCAAAATGACGACTCTAGATCATGTGTGATGTCAGAGATTTTCACAAAGTACAGCTGGCCATCCAGTTAATATGAAACTGCAAGTATCAACATACGATACTGAAATGTGAGTAGCTCCGGAATACGAGCCTCACCTCCAGTCTGGAGCCAAGACAATTTCAGCAATACTGCTGCTGTGTTAAGCCTATCAACTGCGAGTGGCGGGCTAGCGAGGTCAACGCTCTGCGCTGCTGCAGGTATAGTAGTGACAGCAGAGTTAGGGTCTTTATTTACTGTGAAGCTGGCATTTAAGACACGTCCATCACCCTGCTTTGCAAGAAGAAAAGCGCCCTTGCTTGTGGAGTGATGCTCGTACCACATCGCAGTGTCTGCACTTGTGTACTTTCCTACCAGAAGTGGCCGCGATCATGTGGGGCAGAGAAGCTGCCTACTCCAGAGAATGGAAATGCGTTTGCTTTCTCTTAAACTTCAGAAGTGGACGGCATGTATTCAGCGGACGCAATGTGTTGTGCACGCAAATAACCACAATGAATGCGAATAATTTGAAGAAATCGATTTCGTTACAGCTTTGCTTCTGTAGTTAAATCAAACCGGGAGTCATGACATTCCACTCTAGAGTTAATGAAATTTAAAAGGAATTAACTTTTATTGGTTGAAACTAGCCATGGAGTTGCCAAAATGTTTTCTTCTGACCATCCAAATAAATGCAAATATTTACAGTTTAGTAAGAAGACTAACATGCAGTTTCAGTCCTTGTTGAATTTCTTAGAAAATTTTCCGGAGATAAACCCGTAAACTTCCGTGTGCGCAGAACTCTCATGCACGGATCTAATGTTCTTTTTGAGCTGCAACGAGCTGCAACGTGAGCGTTTCAGTTGAGTAAACATTAAATAATAAATGAAGATTTCTGTTTCGAATATCAGTTTCGTGTTAACAATCACTTAATTAATGAGTGCAAGTAACAATAGTGGTCCGATTGTCTCGCATGAGCCTCGGACGGCAAACTTGAGCGCTTTCTCACGGTACCAGACCGCGACCAGCTGAGTATTGAGCACAGACCAATTCTGCTTCTTTTATTATGGGTTGTAACTCTCAGTGATCGCTTTATGGAGGATGCCAACGAATCTTGGCGGTCCTACGTAGATTAGACATTAATTTTGTACCTTCATCGTCGTTCAATCACTCGAAGAGTTTGAATGCCTAACATGTATAATTTAGCCGCTGCAATTAAAGGCTCAAGGCAATAAAAGCTCATTGTAGGTAAATGTACCAGTGTAATAGCGATGCCATTTTCCCCGCAGGATTGAATCGAAAATTGAAATTTGCTGTAGAAATTTAAACACATATCATCGAAATCTGTTCAGTTATGTTCCAACACGAGAACACCTGTTCGTGGAATTTCTCGTCAACCAGCCATAAAGATCATTGTTCGCAAACTCAAGTTAATTTAAGAAAGAGAGCGTGCGTTCAGCGAGAGGCAAGACGCTCACAGATGCTCCAGAATATTCGAGAAAGGAATGCGGCGAACTGGACTGTGAGGGAGCGTGAAGGTGTGCTGAAGCTGGAGCAGTAGAAGGTAGGAATATCTAGCAAGCTAGAGTGTGGAGGCGCCTGAAGCTACTGCAACAACACCGCCAATCACGAGACCGCTGCTGCTGCCGCTGCCCTGTCCAAGAGCAAGGGCAGATTAACCTAGAACAGGATCCCTCGACACAGGCTATCCGCAGCACCATCTCCTTGCGCCGACCATCGGTCAAACGACGCATTAAATCACCCATAACGCTCCTAGGAGCCCAGTCATAAATGCGCATTCGCAAAACCTTCACGCCTACGACCACATTGTGCAGATGGCAAGCAAGAGCAGGTCAGTTCGTGCGCATGCTGGAAGTTAGGCGTTGTTTCGAGCAGCGTGCGGCTGTGGCCTGTGTCCAGATTTGGTTAGAGATTCCGTGACGCTTTTTGCTACCGAGCAAGCGCTGAAGGGTATGGCTATGCTAGCTTCGGCAGTGAAGGGTTCACTGAGGAGTCGGGGACGTAGGGGAGTGAAAGGGGGCTTGAAGTTCAAGAAGACACGGTGCAGTGAAAGAGAATAGAGGACACATACCTTGGGGACTTTCCAGATCGCTGAAAATCAGTAGGGCATCACGAACTTACTGGCGCAATTCCAGCGTTGGTAAACGTGTGTGCGCACTTCAGTTTGCACGAACCACACAAAACCCCGAGCTAACACTAAGTCTCGCGCAAGTATTTTAACAGAAAGTAAGAAAATATGGTTGTTGGGCAAGTATTATGAAGCCAAATAATTCATATTCAGTGGGGCATCACGTACCTTAATAATTGTTTTTTTCCTCTCATTTTAAAATTTGATTTAGTTTGGGAGAATTTGACAAAAGTGTCATCTCTCATTTTCAGACCTTCCTACAGCAGTTCGGACAGGTTTCTTGAGTGTAGGACCGAGCGAAAGATGTGCATCGCACTTTTCTGAAAATAGCTCAGCGAAGTGCGCTTGATCATCGAATGTTAGGCTAACACCTTGCAAAAAAGTCAATCGAACCCGTTCCCGCCAAACCAGTCGGGCGTTTAACCTGAAAAGATGGAGCGGCAGCGAGGCCTGAGCTTACCACCGCGGTCACTGAAGTTTGAGCTCGGCATCATCGGGCAACTTGCAAATTTTATGAGCGTGAACTTAAGCTTTAATGATTCCCTAAGCCATTTGTAAAGTTTCTGTTGATTAGGAGGCCTTTCACAGTAAACTTTGGGGGAAATTCTTAGATAAATTTGACATCACTCGAATGACGTGAAGATTAGCTCACAATAATTGGTGAGTTTTCGATGTAAGAGTTTCTTAGAATAGCAGTCGCTTGTTTTAGGTTACTTTAAAACACATGACAAAATTTGATTGAATTCTACTTAAAAATGTTGTGGGAATGTTAGTGGTTGAAGTTAAGACACGATGTGATTGCTCAGAGGCTTATGATGATGTTGCTTGCATTGAGGGAACAAAAATGCTCTTATTAAATCTGCTGATCCTGATCTTACATCACAAGACATTTGCACTTCAAATGTGCAGAAATCGCTTGCAACGCAGTCCACATCGCACAGCGGTCGATCGACTGGAGGATATTATTACACCTTTATACGAGTGTATTTCATTATTTTAGTTTCTTATTTACGCTGGTACGATTTTCCCAACACTACCGAAGCCTTACACTTTTTTCATTGCGGCTTCGAGAACAACGCAACCGCAAGAAAAATATTGCTTTTAAAATACTTTTTCGCGATGTCCATCAGTAATACATGTATTATGACAGAGCCGATTTTTAAACTGCACAACACGATACATTATGAGAGTTTCAGTCTTTCTTAACCTTGAATGAGTTTCCACCTCTTCTCCGTCTCGCTCTTTCAGTACGGAACAATTCAATACATTTTGTGTAATTTACAGCACAGATGGAATGAGGACCTATATTTCACCATGTCCTTTCATTACGAAGCTTTTTACAGTGGAGCTTTTTAACGTAATTTTGGAAACATGGAGAGAAAATTTAGCGACTTTCATTGAGCAATGAGGCATAACAAACTTGAAAAATCAGCCAGACGTTTAGCTGGGACAAAAGGAAGCTCATGCAACAGCAGAGCACAGAAAAGAAGACGGTATGCGCACGACAAACAAACGGGGTGCTGTCGCAGATCGCTGGAGCAGACTCCCTGCGTCTTAACGTACATTCCCTTCCACTGTTCCTGCACTTTATTTTCTTATAAAGAACTTAACATCCAAACTTGAGATTGTGGTCAGGCTGGGAGGTGTGTATGCTACATATCTAACGCCTCAACCTCCATATATACATAACATCTTCCAGAACCATCAGCGTTCCTTGTTCTTTCTTCTTGTAGCTGAAGCTCAAGTGAACGAATTCATATGGTGTAGCAAGGTATATAATAAAAATTTCTTGCTAAGTTTTTCACGCAACAAATTTCATAGAATTTTCACATAAAATCGAAGTTGCCCAACCGACCATTTGCCCGAGGGACAAGTTTACTGCGAAGCGTGATGTTTGAGATCCGCAACCCACCATTCACCACACCGCTGTCACCAAGCCCATCGTCCTCATGACCAGTTGTGAGCGAGTTGGTTTTCGCGAACATGTCGCTTGGTTCTCATCGGCATTTGCAATTTTCCATCATGAGCACTAGCGCTAACCCCCAATTGATGGTCATTTTGACTTTGTACCTGTATAGGTGAATGGATTTGTGATTGTGAATTTGGTTCCATCCCAGTCCTATAATTTTTTTTATGAAAATGGGTAAAGAGTTTGCCTCTCAGTTTACGTTCTTCTCTTTTACTGCGTTACTTGATAGGATAAATGCTGAGATGCACAAGAAAGGTTGCTCAACATTATCAGAAGTCGGACAACATCAACACCATGGTAATTCATAAAATGATTACTTATAGTATACCATATCCACTTATGTAGACTAAATAAGTACACCTATGTTAAATCATGTCGAGGATGTGGTAACGTCATTTATGTTTTAAACCATGTATTTCACGCACAATACGAGTGATGTTACGACTGTCACTAAAGAAAGACATCAAAATCTGTGACGCGGCGCCTGCTGAAGTCGCAGGTAACAATTTGCAGCCACGTACGTTCTCATATTGGTCTTCTTCTCAAAGCTGATTTAATTTCATATCCACGCATAAATAATGATTATAACATAGATTAAAGGAGGTCGCTGAATCTTTTCTCTTGTATTTTATTCTACATTTCCTGAAGTTTGTAAAGTAAAGCAAAAAGTCTCAAAACAATTTTAGGCACTTCCTCCTATTTTTATGAGTTGCATCACATACACATGTATAGAGCTTGCCTTGAATCTCAAATTGAGTCATAAAAGTCCCTGTTGAAACACGGTGTGTGAAAACCTTGCTCATGGGTGAAATTTTAAGTTGAATTAATTAGTTTCGTTAACAACATAAATGAATTATGTTACATAAACATGTTTACGTAACAGTTACATAACATACATAAATATGTTCACAAAGACAACTAGCTCACAAAGACAACTAGACGTCATCTACTAAGAAGTCCATGACCTGGGTTTTGAAACAACTTCTGACGGTGAAACATGAAGTTTAGATGCTCATGGAGATATCCTCATAACATTTATTTATCTTTATCGTGTACGCATGTCAACTGGTGCTACAATTTAGTTGATTATCAATTTTATATTTAATGAAATATTCATGCATGCACGTGCAATTATTAGTTGAACCTCAGGGTTTTGGCAATTGATACTTGTTTGATGTGCTCGTATGCTGAACGTTTCAAATCTGTATTCGGTAATTACATTTAACGTTGCTATTCGAGGCTACCCTGACAGTGGGAATCATTAAAAACATGGCTATTGTACATGTACAATTGAACATAGCTGTGATCACCAGGTGGATGCATAATGCCTGGAGACGTACCTATGTGGTTCCTACATCCACATTTAGAGGTAAAAAAGATTTTTTTAGAAAAGCTTTCTTTAGTATATTAAAACTGTCGCCTTCATAAGAAGGTACACATGTATTTGACGTATGACTTGTTGTACATAGTGCTCCAAAAACTCCTAATTAAAGATTTACTGATTCATTCTTCAGTTTTGACGTTACAGATTTGGGAGCACGGTGAAGTAAAGCTGAAAACGGCACTTGCAATTTTTTATAAAATATGATTTAATCAACTACAACAATATACAATAATAAATTAAACAAAGTCAATTTGTAAAAATAATTTAATAATTGATAATAAATAAAAACAAATTATATTGAATTCAATAATCTCTAATCATTCGCACCTAAAACACAGCTGTCCATCTACTAAGAACATGTGAGAAATACGAACTGATGAAGTTATTTTTCGAATCTTCGAAGAGTTCAGAATTTAGTCTCAATAACTAGTATTACATTTTGAAATGCTTCTTTGTCCAAAGTGACGGTGACGTTTCAACTAAGGCCATTGCATTTTCTCCACATCATATTTTACTTCAATTTTCTAAGAAATGGACTTGCCTCTGCTTGTGTATTTTACCTTTCCACGCGCCATCTCACGGTCGCTCCTTAAATACAATCAGTCTTCGGCCAAACACCGTATGTCATGAACCCGAATGAAATCTTTGTGGTGAACAAATGTTCGGATATCAAGTTACTTCTGATTATTGAACAAAATTTCAGGAGCGAATAATGTATAAGCCTGAAGAGGTCGAGCTCAATTTAAAACTTAGAACGGTTTTAACTGATGCCTTTATTTCAAAGTTCAGCTTCAGCTAAGTTGACGGAGTTTTGAAATTAGATTTATCGTAGCTGCTGCTCAGAATGAGTTTCTTACATTTTCCGCAACTAAGCTAACTCGACAGCATGATATTTCAAGGACGAGCCAATCTTCATTCAATTGTCAGAGACTCGATGTTTACCTCTGAACTTTCACACCACACACCTTCTCAGTCAAACCTCTCCAAAAAAATCCCACATTAGCATACAGTATTGTAAAGTCACATCATCAGCTTATAATGCTCATAAAGTGTGAAGCTCCCAGATCCCTCCATCTCTAAACAGTAGCACATTCCACGAGCTTTTCGTTCCCTGAAAATGCTACATTCCCGGAGCGCATAGTCCTCTTAAGCTTCGTTCCTCGAGCGTGTCGTCCTTGAAAAAAATCCAAGCATCTGAACATCATCTCCAAAAAGCGTCACATTGCTCCAGCCCGCCATCCCCAAAAAGCCTGCGCGGCGCTCATAAAATTCGCAGGGGCGTCTCCAAAGCTGCACGGTAGCGCGACGGCCGCCTCTTCAGGAGGTCGTCCGGCCAGTTCGTGACTCCTCTAATGGGCACTCCCAACCTCCTCCCCTACGTCTCTGCCCCACACTCCCTTACCTCCGTGGTGAATCCTCTCCTCCAACTCAGCACCTCATATTCTTGTCTCTTTATACCTTACGACTTTTCTCTTCGTTTTCGCCCACGAGTTTATCATCTTTTGCTCGGCACAGTCATTTCTCCCCTTTTTTTCCCCGAATTATGCCTCAGCTTTATCGGTTCCTCTTGCTGATGAGCAGGTGAACATATTCGCTTGGCTTCCCTTCGCCAGCACGCGCCCGCCCCTTCGTCGCACAAGGCTCATCTCTCCTTCACTTCACGCTCGAGCCTCCATCACTTCTCAGGAAACTCATTTAAGGTTTCCCATACCAGTCTCTTAGCTCCTTGTGTAAGATTGATTTATTGTGCGGGGGCTAATGTTGTAAAAGCAAACTGAAAAATTGATAAAGGACAATACTCAGCGAAGAAACAGCTCTTGTTTTACAGTTTTCAGCTGATATCTTATACGTATTTCTTGTTTCAAATCCATAGCAAAAAGCATGAAGTGATTATCATACATATCACTTGATGATCGCATTGAGGACTCACTCTCGATCGTGCGTTGATTTCGAATTTCATCTCACGGAAGTTTATTAAGGTGTTCATTACCACAAACATGCAATTATCATGGAACTCTCTGTGAGGCTGAAACTCCGCCTTTCTGACCGTACAGACTAGCATGGCTATGAGGGCGAAGGAAGATCCAATTAACAAGACGAGAAGTGAAGGGAGAGAATTTACCAGGATCCAATCAGATGCCCTGCGAGACAACGTTCAGCTGGGCAGGCACCACTCGCCCTATATACAGTATTTATAGCTGTAGTTTCTGGTGTTTTCAGAGATTCACGACTGTATCGTTCTGTTATCTTTTAGGCAATCTGAAATTCACAGGATTCAACTCGTAGGACATGAACAAAATAAGGGGAATATCTTGCCACATCATTTCAAACCGTCATAAAAATCCCTTGACAACTTCTGAGCTTCATGTGCAGGACTGTTCACTTGTTCATCAAGCAAAATTTGGTCATGCTTTTTAAGAGACTGCATAAGGGGCAAGTTTAGAATTTGTCTGACCAGGACGCACTGCAGATGTTCAATTATATTAAGATGTAGCAATTGTTATGGCCAGTTCAGTTCATGTTAGTCCTTACTTGAACTCTACGCAACGTGAGCTTCACCTACTGAGGCATCAAATTTCGAGACTGGGCGTCGTAAATGATAATTTAGCTCTGCAGTCACTATAACGGCAGTAAATTTGTTTTCTGGAGAACGCTCAATGTCAGCATTTAATTTATTTATCATTTACATTGTGTTTTATCCTACAATTATTCCTTATCGTGAAAATTTACTCTGATTCTTGAATAATTCTCGTTGATTAACGGCACAATTACTTCTGAAAAATCAAGGAACTTACATTTTTTAATCTGAAGTGCTTTCAAGCGATAACGTTCGCAATGTCCCATTTAGAAATTGACTGAACATTTAAATAGACTCTAACATACGCAATGATTGTTTTGGAGTATTCGTACCGTTAATAAGATGTGTTAAAATGGAAAAGCGAAATAAAGTCTGTTGCCTTTGTTTGCTTATCATCTACAGTGTATGTTCCAAAGTCAAGTTGTTAGTAAATTATTTGTATAAAAATCATCAACTGAGGACTAATACTGTTCCTAAGAACTTTTCTATCTTATCCAATAAAACCCTTGGCGTATTTTTTTATTTGTTTGGTGTCCGCTTCTTTAGAAACAGCTTCTTTGATTTGAAAGATGCTTAATGACCATGTCTGTGATACGAGTTTCACCAGTGCACTAGTACAAGAATATTTTAATCGCGGATACTATCAGGATGGATATATTTGTTTGTTACCCACATCTGGAGGATTTATATAAGAAAATATCGTATTCCGTCATTGTTGAGGGGCCGTGTACACTAGTATGCCGTGTACTATGAAACATTACCAGGAAAACCGCGGGGCTCATGAAGCCACGGCAGTAGTTTGAAGAAAGATGTTTAAATGCGTAGAGTTATTTCTGAAAGTGCAGCAAACGTTCGGGGGCACTAGACCATTGAGGCGAGGCAGACAGAGGCATCAATTGCGAAACTTCCGGGAAAATTACGTCCTCTAAACCAGAGATTCTCACCATTTATCGTTAATATTATACATAATCTGAAGGTGAGAAGGTTACGTTTAATTCCAACGATGCTAGATAAAAAATTTTTGTTCATGTAGGTTGTAAATAGAAGGGAGGCATCGAGTGAGTGAAGGCTGTAAGACATCGGGTGCAATGAGGAAAGTTTTTGAATGCAGGAGTTTGAGTATGAATGCTATAAGAGGGGACTGTATGAAAGCTTTATCGTGCCAGTTTTGTTGTATGGAGCAGAGTCCTGGGGTTTGAGAGTAGCTGAGAGGAGGAAGTTGGATGTGTTTGAGATGGAGTGTTTGAGGAGCATGTATGAAGTAACAAGAAAAGATAGGATCAGGAATGAGTAGGTTAGGGGGCAGACGGGGGTTATCAAAAATTTGAGCAGGCGAGTGGATGAAAGAGTGCTTGGATGGTTTGGACATGTTGAAAGAATGAATGTTGAGCGGCTGGTGAAAAAAATTTATACGTCGGAAGTGGGTGGTATTAGAGCGCGAGGTAGACCACAGATGAGTTGGATGGATGGGGTGAAACGTGCTTTGTATGAGAGGGGTTTGACTGTGGACGTGGCGAGAGGGATGACTGCGGACAGAAGTGAGTGGATGCAGTGCATAAGAAGGTAATTTTATTTTGGACGCTGTACTGGAAGCCTGCCCGTGTGTGATGGAGTTGACCTGTCCTGTGCGGGGGGAGGGGCTACACTCAATGAAGCGGTCGGGGTAAACCAGCCGTGGCTGTCGGGCCTGACTGTGGAAGGTGGTTGTGCTGGGCTGCTGCTGATCCTGGCAGTTCTGGTGCGGCCAGTGCTGCCTCTCTCACCTCCTAGTGACTAAGGGTGATGACTGTGGCCTGCTGTCGGCTACCCTCCCGTAGGGAGGAGAGGCCTGGTATATGTATGTATGTAGGTTGTTACAGAAAAAAAATATTTGAATTAATGACCCTTATGGTGAGAATTAAAAAATTTTGGTCAACATGCTCTCAAAATTTGAAGATGGTTTATGAATAAATTAAACTCTAGAATGAAAGGAAATAAATTGAAAGATGATCCTCAGCGCGAATGTTTTTCACTATTTAAAGAGACATTACTCTTCAGTTAGTGTGAAGTGTTTTTTGAGTTTCTTAGTTTTACGTCAAGGTCTCATACAGAAATTGGAGAACAAAGCGATCGATAACTACGCATTACTGACGCCAACTTGTCAGCTTCACTAGCGTTGTGGCTCTGACTTGTTTTATAGCATGAAGTAAACCAGGATGAAATGAACAATAAATTTTCATGAATTTGAAAGAGTTTTATTTTCGTTTCCGTGGTATGGATGACAATAAATCATTAATTATGGAAACATGGAAAGCGTAGAGGTAATTGAAGACTCTAACACTGATTACTGAAGTGAATTACGAGATTTTGTTCATATATTTGTACTTGTTCATTATATAAACCTTAACAATTTTAAGTATCACTATTATGACGATCATTTCTTCTGCTCTGGAATACTCTATAAAACTACTCTTTGACCATAAGTACAATTATTATTGCTTGTTACAATTCACAGTGTAATCAACTTACACTTGAATTACTGCCCATCCTCAACTTTGTAAAGTAAATTTTCTCATCAGTGTTACATTAAAGCTACAAATACTCTCGATTCGATCACACATTTCCATGAAAAAGTTTCTGCGTAGTAAAATGGGTCATTTGGCTTGTGACAAGGCGATCGAAAACTGATACAGCTGTTAACCCAGCATTGTTTTGAACATGAATCGCTCGAGGAAAGGACCTGACATCGGCCAAAAAGTGAATGTTGCGTGACTCGAACAAACTTGCAAAAGGGATGCTGTAACAATGATTCTTAAATTAAACCAAGTACTAATCCCCAGAAAAGTGGAGAAGTTACACTGGCTGAAAAAAATCAATTATGTCATAATAAATATAATTAATTGTGTTTAAAAATCAAGGAGCGACGTGCATTCCAGCAGATCTGTCCGTGACCGTCGTCATTTGTGTGGGATTGACGAGCACAGGCTGCTGCACTGGCGGACGGAAGCCATACATTTCCTGCCTGTGCGCTGCCTTACTAATGACCAGTAACCCGAAGAAAGAATAAGGCACAAGGTTGTACTGCTCATGGCAATGTTCACTCAACTAAGATTCAGTTATGGCTCACGTGAAAAGAGACCAGCGCAATTTCTAGACGCGCTCTGTTAATGAGCGCATAAACTCACCAGCGACCGCTGGTGAGTTGCCAAGAAGTGAAAGAAGGCAGCGCTCGGACAGAGCTGAGCATTCTTGCCATTACAGAGGCTGGTGAATGGAGGCCCGGAGGACTGTACACGCAGCTGCCTGCGTCTGCGCTCCGACGTCGCCTTGTCTAGCATGCGCTCTCGCTTTACGTCTCTTTGATCGGTGCTTTGCACCTTGTACGGTGTGCACTGCCCCTCCGACGTTCCTTCTAGAGGCATGCGTCGGTCGATTGGAGGCTTGTATTCTCAAACGTCACTATTCATAGAATGTGAGCTATGTGATATGTAGAACAGTTCATTTTTTGAAAGCTTAGCTTTCTGTTGGTTTATATGATACCTGATTAATAGCTTATAACATTCGCGGGTAATGTTCATTTCTAGGACGGATATAAATGCAGACGATGCTTACGATGTGTGAGCTTTTATGCGCGCTGGAATAAGTATGATTAATCACCCGGCAGCTGCAATTTTTCAGCAAAACTCCCTGCAGAAATCATGATGTTACGTATGGGTTATACACAAGCTTTCTAGAACTGTACATAGTATTGTGGTATTTTTGTAAAATGCAACTTGACATAAAAATACATGCAAGTATAGCGAAAAGTTGATTCCATTTATTGAAGTACACGTCCGTCGGACTCATCTCACTATAATGGTTCATTCAATTGTTTAAATTATTTCTCTGACTTCGGGATAAGCGCCTATCAAAAAGTGAACGCTCCATAATTTGACCTCCGCAGCGAGAGTTATCACCTGTTTACTTTTGGTTGGAATATATCTCAAATTTCTCATTCACGGCGAAGCACTCGCCTATTATTATTTTGAGTAGCATGGAAAGTTAACTCGAAATGTTCAAATTTTTCGCTAAATTTTTAAACTCTAAATGAACAGTTTGCGCATTACAAGATATTGAATGTATGGCACAGTAAGTGCATGTTTACCAAGATTTAAGTTCACATCGATGGAGCTATATTTTCTGAGAAGAATACTTCACGAGAAATGCATGCATAAGAGAGATGAATATGAGAATGGTATTATGTACGTAGCCTAAAATTAATTGGTGGTGCCCTCCGTTGTTGTGATCTGACTGCTATCCTGCGGTAAGTGAAACGTGACGCTCTCGCCGCCCGGTTTTTCCTTGCCAATTTCATGGTATGAAGTTCACTGGACACGCTGAGGAAGGTGAGTAGGCGTATTTTTGTGGTTGGTCGAGTATCATCAGTACAAGAGATCCCAAAAAGTTGTAAAGTTAATGCGCAAATTGATTAAAGTTGAATCTTCCAAAATATTCAAGAATTCGTTAGATTTCTGTAATATTTATTTTAGTGTATTTAAAAAGCATACATGCGAACATTAGCATGCGTGTTATGTCTTCGAAGAGTATATTGTTGAGATACACAAGTGGATTACTGAACTAGGGCGTCAACTTCAAAGCTGCGCACTGGCCAGAAGCAGCTGGTCTGCAGGCGGGCAGGGCTGCGTGCAGCGCCGGTCACGCCCTACATCTTGA
The DNA here is from genome assembly GCA_014220935.1 of Platorchestia sp. MABIK. Lineage (NCBI taxonomy): Eukaryota > Metazoa > Arthropoda > Malacostraca > Amphipoda > Talitridae > Platorchestia > Platorchestia sp. MABIK. The sequence goes on from JACJUY010001149.1 coordinate 83,381, forward strand.
ACTGCAAGTCTTGTGGGGGCAGATGTGTTACCAAATTACGTTAACAGCCGACCGTCCACTTAGCAATGCTATGTGTTTTTTTCTTGCCAAACTTCAAAAATTCGAGCGGTGGATGAAATTTGAGCACTCAGGATCCAGCAGCTCAGGATCCAGTAGACAGCGCGGTCAACTTGAAAGAGCTTGAATGCTGCCAATTCCACCGCGACGACGATGTACGTTAATTGAATGAAGCTTTAACCCTAGCCCGCTCCATCGCATGGTGCGTAGCTTAGCTACTGCCTCCGTACGCTCCTGCAATGCATCAATCATCTTCCCTATAAACTCGTGTGCGACTGTCCTTGAATACATGATTAAACTTTCACAGTCTCTTAAATGTAATTTAATTTAGAAAAGGCAAAAAAATCTAAGTGTATATTTTGCTGCTTAAAAGACAGTTACTTTCCATACTAATTTGCTTTAGTGAATCAGGCGTACTTCAATTGCCCCATAAAAATGTAAATGAAAAGAAAAACACGCATTTTTCTTTCATACGGAAAGAAAGTGTTCTTTTAGCTGTTTCGTTCAGCTCACCTCGCAGTCGTGTCGTTGTGGCTGCTCACGGTGACTTGGCGTGAACTGTTCAGTGCAATATGTGCACCTAAATTGCGTCCTATATTGGGCAAGCGACGATAGCGTTCACGTTGGAGCGGATGCAGAGCACTCCAGAGAGAATGCTCGTACTCTACGACGATTTAAAATTCTACTAACTTGCACTATAGAAATGAAAAACTTACAATTGTAATCTCCAGTGAAAATAATTACCTTCTATTTGCGAATGTTACAATTTGTCTACGTGTTTGAAAAGACCTATCCGCCATTGAATAAATTGTATCTTTCTGTATAGCATTTCACTTTTAGCCGTTATTGACTTAAAAATAAATTTGCGTTGAGATATCCAAGGCAGGTGACGAAGTCATCGGCACAGAACCATTCAACTTTTTTTTTTATCATCAATATTGCGCCATGAACATAGAATTATTTCATGACGCAACATTTTATAAAATTTAGAACAGAATCTCTGTCATCACATCGTCTGTGAACGGCCAGTGTAACATAATCTACTGCAGCCACTCTGTTCACAAAAAAATACGAAGCTTCAGTTATTATTCCATAAAACATTGTCTAATTTCGCATTTGACATTTTGGTTTTTTATTCAATATTGTCTAATTTATTTTATAGTCAGCTTAACTCGTTAAAAGTGATTGTTTTCTGAATAACTATCGTTAGTTATGAACATGTCATTTGCATTGAGCGACGATCCCAAGGAGAACATGAGGTGTTGCCTACGTTCAGGTGGCGCTTGTATCCTAACTACAAAAGACATTTCCTGGGAAAAACATGGAGGATTGTACCTCGTAGTTTGGGTTTCCATAACTAAACTTTAGTGAGAAGAATAAGATCCCCAGACTAGGTGTGTACAGTGCAACATCCAAGTTATATGAACCTCTCGGTTATTCACACCCCGAATTATGGGCGTCGTGTGTTTTTGACTTACTCAAATCCAAACTAACATAACTCAATTTATGTTCTAGTGAATAAGTATTCCATTTATATATATGAAGAATTTACAAATACCTAGAAACACGTAAGGCAAGTTAGAAAACTTATTTCGGATTCGAATTTGGCAAATAAATAAATGGGCATTATGACGATGACTTAGTACACGAAAAATCCCGAATTATGTACCTGCACAGATGCATAAAAATTGAGGAAATATTTAGAGACACGGGATTCCGATCTAGATAATCCTATATGAAGATTAAAATAATTTCAAGGAGCTAAGTTCAAAGTTTTACCAATTCATTTCAAGTGAAAATAGTAAAAGAAATTTTAATTCGAAGGATAACTAACACAAAACCACTTCATGCGAAAAGAATTTATTTTTGAGATGGTATGCAGTGAAAGGTTTACATGCGAGTTCTGCTGTATCTGTGGTGGTGAGTGACATAGAGACCATCGGAAAATACAAATATTAAAATACTGTCTTCCCATGAGGATTGCTTCTTAGGTGGTGTTGAAATCTCCCCGGTTGATTGTTTTCGAAATTACGCCGCGCACTGGCGTCACCGCCAGCCTGCTTTGTTTCGAGCGCTGCACTTGGTAGCATCGGTCAGCTATTTTTATTCCGGGGGGAATTAACCATCATACTTCGATTTAGTTAAGGGACAGCAGTTAATCATTCTAGAGAAATGGGATCTATTCCAGATAAGCTCCGCCACTAATGGAGCACATAAGTTCACCCACTGGTAACTTTCGAAATAAGGCACCTATCGACGTCAAATTACTCTCAAACGAAAGATTAAAACATTCTTTCGTTTGAGAGAAATTTGAAGTAAATAGGTGCATTATTTCGAAAGTTACAAGTGGGTAAACCTACGTGTTGCTTTAGTGGCAAGGCTTATCTGGAAAAGATCCGAGAAATGCATGAAAGTGTTATCCGTCACTTTTGCTTTAATGACTACAGGGAGAGTCAGAAATTATGCCCAAAAATGAAACTTTTGTAATTTGATTTCGTTGTTCAGGAAAGTTTTGGAATGTGAATTTCTCTGATGTTTTATCAAATAAAGGGAAAATTCATGATATCGCTTTATGGAACTTTAATAAAATTCTGAACAATTTCTACCCATTGTCATAAACACTCTTGCTATACACGTAATCATACACAGTAATACATAAACAATACTAATCATTTGCAAATTCATTCGCCAAACCTCTTTTAAAAGTCATTATTGCATAAACATTCTTGCTATAGACGTAATCATACACAATCATTCAAGAATTTGATTAATTTTTTACAAATTCTTACACCAAATGATTCTTTTAAAAATCAGCATTAAATAAATGTTCTCTGCCTATTTTTTTTACTCTTCGTTTCACTTATTAAAAATTCATAAAACTAGAAATACAATTCGGAATTTGTTGTTCCAGAGCTGATGAATGAATTTCCTCGTGCTAACTTATTTGCCCTAATTTTTCCAGCTCTTTAATTTACTCCTTTTAATCAATGCTTTTTACAACTTTCTTACGAAAGATGCGATGATCAACAAATTGAAACAAACTTTGTGTTGCCGGGAAAAAAATTTTGTTGCTTGTGTATCAATAATTATTGTTTCAAGCGTGTCGTACACACTCGTACGTCAAGGCAGGTATGAAATTAGGGAGTAATTAAACGGCGATAAATCTTAACGATACCAACTGGAGGCAAAGATCGCCCAATTGTTGATCGTGAGGTTTCAGAAATTCAGAATGCTTCCGCTGCTATTCTTTGGACAATGAATGTGCCTTTATAAATGACTGCAAATGAATCGTGTAGCCAATTGACCATTGATTAGGAATTTGTAGTGAAAAAATATATTCTCTGGTGTAACATGGCTAGTAAAATTCTTGGTAGATATCAGAGTGATCTGAAGTGAGTATTTCTCATTTGAAGATTCATTTTTGTGAGCAAGAAGAATAACAGGCCTCAGTTTCCCCTCGCATCAGTTTTTTAAGGTTAGTGAAAAAGAAGAATTCAGTAAATTGAAATCTTAAATTTGAAAAACTCTTAGCAGTGAGACAAATTAGTGAGTCACTGTGGAGCAATAATTTTACGCTCACTGTACGCAAGCTGTCGCAGCACAAATTGGGCCGAGGCGAGGGATGACAAGATGAATTTTAATCTTGGTCGATATAGAGAACTCTAAAACTAAAGCACCTCAAGGACTTCGCTAACCTAATAACTTAAAAAAAATCAGTAAAAATCTAGATAGCCGTAAGAGGGATGATTCGTTCGAATGGTATTCAATAGAGCATACGTGTTAATAAAGTCTCCATAGATCTCCATGAAAAGCTTGGCCAGTAACTCCGGGCCCCCGAGTGTGCGTGACCAAAGCCAGTTAATTGGTTGAGGTGGCGATGAAGGAACGAAAGCCGACCTCAACACCAGCGTAGGCGTGACCTGAGAACGTGGTGATACCATCATGATTTCATTAGTTAGGAACTTAAAAATGTATGATTCTGATAAGCAATCATAGACACCGATATATTAGAAACCCAATGAAGGTTCAGCAGGTTTGCCATATTGTATTGGCGCTAGAGCAGCCTTTAATTCTCTTTACTCTTTTTCTTATTGGTCCCTTATTGTTAGGGAACAGCTGAATGTATTCGTATCAGTAGTGTGTGCTAGTTTGTCCTAAACGTAAAAGCTCTGCACAAAAAGTTGAAATTGTTTCATTACTTAGTGACATCAGAAGGCACTTGTTCTTGGTCGGTCTGAAAGAACACGTATAAATCTACCGTGGTAAGGTAAGTCCCTTTGTTTTGCGCACGAAGCTGCATTGAATGTTTGGGCAAGTTTATCATTACTAGTGCACACGGCCCGTCAAAAAATGATAGGGTTTAAACATCGGACTAACTGAGCTCAAACATGGCTTTCCCATGATTTCCCATGCTATTTATTCTATGGCTTTCCTATACTTTTTTATGTCTCAACTGCTGATATTCTGTACAACCTAATCTAGCCTAACTAACAATACACGTATCAGTGTATTGTTGAAAGCTCCTGAACTGAAATATATAGTCATTTGCAGTCATATATATTTATCTTCAGTCATATATTTTTCTTCCATACACGTGATAGTCTCTGGCGTCTTTCTTGCTGTCGAAGTTTTGCTGCTTCTCTCTTGCGGTTGGACACATATCTATCCATGGCGGCCTCTTTTGCCGGAATTTTATTCTGAAATGTCGTCTATTATCTCTTCGAAGCTTTTAAAGAAAATCACAATTTCGAAAACAATAACTCAAGTTCCAAAATCTAGGGCCTTATAGTAAGTGGTAGCCAGGTTACTGGTCAAACGAATTTAAAACATTTCTTTTCGCATTATCAATTGAAAATATCAAAGCAGCATGATGAATTTCAATTGAGAAAGCACTAAAGAAAATTTTAATCTGTAAAAATAAGCCGATTGCGTATTCTGGATGCCATAATGCAAGTGAAAGGGAATTAAATCGCCACAGAAAAATATTGTAATAGAATAATTTCTTGTATTTCTTAAGCTTTATCCTTGTTGCTATCAAAGCTATCAATTAGACGAGGGGGTCACACAGACGGACGGACGGACGCGGGTCCTTTTATAATAGTGATAATTAGCCTCCCATCAGAGCAGAGGAACGCAGAAGTTAAATTAACGAGCATTTGGATGTGACGCAAATTTATAAGGTGTTTATAGGCACCCTACACTTCAAGATAATGCAGCTTCTTTTGTGACGCACATGAAGTGATCTTCAGCGCACACCCACAAATACATGACGCTTGCTACTGGTACTTTTATATAATAATAAACCTATAATAATAATGACAACTAGAATCCTTCTTATATAGAAAATCCCAAAAACATGCTCACTAAACTAAACATCTTGGCTGTGGAGAACTTCTCATAATAAGCTATTTATAAAATAATGACATTGATCTCATATCCGGAGTTTGTTGACGTACCCCTCCCTTATAAAAACTAATGTAGCCATTAAACCCTAAATGCCGACATTTTGGCGTATATCAATACACTGCACTAAACTCGGATACAACTATCACTGATTACATACAATTGATTAAAGAAATAGATAATAGTTGTCATAGGTGCATAGTGTAGAACCATCCCTATTCAAGTATCACTCACAAGGAAATGATACTTGTTTTCATTAGCGTTTACAGCGATTTTACGCTCCGCAGGTTTGGAGATAACCACTTGTGACTTGATACTTTCCATAGAAGCTTGTTGATGTACTCTGGCAGTAGAATTAGCTTCTCCTATTTTTTGATGTCAGTTTCATTTTCTTCTTTTTCTTTCCCAGGGTTTGTGTGGCTAGCAAGGCATGAGGATGCTCCCGTCGGGCTATAACTGTCGTGTTTGACTCTGCATGAGTCTTTTCAAGTTAGTCTCACTTGGTCGCTTTGCTTCTTGAGATGGTGCCGAGTCTGACTTGGGTTCTAGTCCGTAACTTCCCTTCACTTTTCTTGGCACTGCCACGGCTCATTGGAACATATGTGCTTCTCATTCATTTTTCTTTCCTCTGTTGGGGAGGTGAATTACAGAGTTTTGTTCCTTGCCAGTTGACACTACTACTTCTCATCCTGCTCAGTATCTTATAAAAAACAACTCATTGAAGAAACTCCAAATAATGTCGTTTACGTTGTGATATAACCATTTGTTAAATTCCCCGGAAGGCTATTTCATGCATTCGTACATTCACTTTTATCAAAACCTCCGTATGTTCCTTTGTGGCAGTGACGTGTACGCTGCTCCAATCTGCAACAAGTGTCTTGACTGTGCATACATACCCCTGGATGTCCCAGTGTAATGACATATCTCCATCTGTGACCGTCACAGCAATGTGTGCCAGTATCTGCTCCAGCTGTAGTGGGCGTAAGCGTATTGACTGTGCACACAGGCACACGTGACTGAACGGGAGTGATGGTGCAATTCTGCAAACACCCAAGTCCAGAAATGATTCAGTGCAATCATTGTGCGAGCTCAAAACTGACCCGAATTGGGTGTGCGTGCTGGCCTCTCAGTCACGCTTGCTCAACAAAAATATATGAGATTAGCAGCCCATAAATGCGTCGCTGTGTGGGGCTTTCCGTGTTAGGTTGCGGTGCAGAGAAGTTGAAATTCGTTTCTCTTCTTCCTGAATTTCTGGGTTATTGACCTCGATCGAGAACACAGCTCTTCTGAATCGGTAGGGAAAATAAACGGAGAATGTGATCATTACTTTGCCTTCACTTTCTTTGTTAGCGGGTATGTTACCTGACTAGATTAAATAACCTAGTTTATAAATTTTTTGACTGCACATCATCTTAAGGTTGATCTTACGTCTTTCGAAAATAGAAAATCACGAAACTGCAATTATGAAAGCTTCCAGCTTAGTCTTTCATACAGACGTGAAAATAACCAACAATGGTTGAAATGGATGAAATGTTTAACAATAGTAAGCATTAAACAACAAACTGAGACTAAGAATTTAGTAAAAGTTAATTCAAATAATATTTTTCAATTTTGATAAATTTGAAACCAGCCGTCTACACAACATTCATAGCTTTGGACAAGTGATGTAAGGATCAAATTTTTGCTCATATTTTGGAATTAAAACGTCTCTTTTCATAGATGTTTACCGAAAAGATCAGCAAGTGAAAGTGCGAGCTAATCTTAGTAACAAATAGAATCTTATGCGAGTTAGAAAATACTGAAAGACGAATTTTCAAGCTGAAGGACAATTTTTAGGTATTGTAAAATGGTTATTTCATTTTAAACTGAAAATCAAATGAAAAAATTCCTTCCCGAACTCAAATTGATGCACTTTTGCTGCATGTTTTTCCGCTACTGGCGTGTTAAATAAATTTTCAAAACACTCTCACTTATTTCATCAACGTTTTTAGTTTTGAGTTCTCGAGTATCCTGCAGTTTTTTCACTTACAATGTGAAGGGTGCTTCCAGTGTCAAAATACATACAGAAAAAGATAACCTTATGCAAGAATGTTAGAATAAAATGCAAGTTTTTATGGTTTATTTAAAATTCATTTTAAAATTTCCTGAGATCAAAGTTTTTTGCAGGCTACGGCTCAATTAAAATTCAAGTAAGCCTCGTAATATCCAGCGCGTCGATATAACGATTATGAGAAAGCATCCTGTACGACAATAACAATCATCATTCATAGTCTAAGTTTTATACACAGTTGAAAGTTAGCTCACTGGATGTGTACTACAAAAAAGAGAAAATCTTTATAACTTGGTGCAACTTCGATCAAATGAACAGTTGTGTCAAATCAATTTGGTGTTAGATGTCTATATCAAATTTCGAGTATTTAAACTAGGAGTATTTACAGGGAAACTCATTTGAGTTGCGTAAACAAAATTCCTCTTCGAGTGCACATTAATTTTCAGGAGGTCTTCTAAGAAGAGAGTTGAACTCTATTATTCAGAAGTTGGGAAGTAGGAATGATGTTCTAAAATGTGTCATGAATGGCAACGATTGCATACCACCATTCAAGAGACCGATGCATACCTAGTAAAGTAACGAAGTCTCAAAGTTGAAGTAAAATAATCATGACTCACCCCATACTTTTCCGTCCTTCATCCACTGCAGCTCTGCGTTGTCTCTCATCCACTTAATTCGGACAAGTTCACATCAGATCGTTCACAACCGGAACTGCGGCAACCCGCCAGTGACATCAGCCTGGTAGTGTCAACTGAGGCTTGGTTCTGCTTTGAACCCGCTATCGTACTCGTGCAGAGCTCGTAACATGTGAAACTATACTTTTTGCTAGAACCGTACAGAAATTACGGTGTTTGTTTCGTTTTTTATACTGATCCAATGTAAAATATTTTCATAGCTTCGTTGCTCATTTGGCATTCGTCGTCAAAATGTTTACTAACTTATGTTGTGTAATGATGGCAACAGTTGACAAAAAATTATTGGTTTCGAGTTGCCAAACACACTTTCTTTAAATAGACAGTACAATATGAAATGATAACTAGTTTAATTTTCCGTTTCCATTTTTTCGCTCTAAAATCATCATTACAAGATGTTCGAGACAGAATTTCTGTATGCATGTGCATTTAAAATGAACGATTTTTACTACTTGTACTGGATATCATCTTTTAGTGATGTTAGAATTGTGACATGGGCATGGGTTCTCGCGTATGTTAAGGTTTGTTGTCGCGCCAGTGTTGCAATGTTACATCCAAGAATAACCTCACGAAACCGGAAAAGACAAAAAAACAAGCAGAGCGCTTTGCTGGCAATACAAGAAGGATCCAGGGTGATCAGAACGAGAGCGCATAGTAAAAAAGATATGTATTACTAAAGGAAGTGCTTTATGTTGTGACGCTATTGGAAATGTTAGTAACTAAAAAGTGAAGCTAAATGTAATATCAACTTAAAATCCATCGTTTGAATATTTACAGCGATTTGGTGTGATATAAAAGCTTGAACTCCATGATAGAATGGGTTGTTGGGGAGTTGACACGGTTGTCTGAAGGCGTACTGATAAAATCAACGAAAATGTTAACATCAATGGCGGACAAGCTGAGTGCCTCTGCCGATCCTCGCTGCCGGAGCTACAACACAACAGAGCACTCAAAATTCTCTGCAATTGTTTTTAATATTTTTTTTACATTTTTTCGAGACACACTGAGCTGTACGCAATAGATTTCTTATGATCGTATCTTTCCTACTGAATCGCTTTGCCGTCCATTTACTTAACCATATTAGTATGAGTTTAACTAGAAAATAGAACACGTAAATTAAGAATTTAAATTATTCCACAAAATTCCCAACAATCCCTGGTTTTCCTCCCTGAAGCCGCGGAACCTGGGCGAGTGAAAATGAGGAACACATCTCAATGTGTTCCAGCACCTGATCACGTGCTAGAAAACCACAAAGTTGGCTCTTATTCGCGCACGGAATTTGCGACGGGAGCGCGAAGGTTGCGAGGTGTTGGTTCCTGCCAGTCGGTTGGTGTGCCCGTGCCGGGCGTGGGTGCCCTCTGTCAGGGGGAAAAAAAAGGAAGCCCGGGGCAGCAAGGGAGATACTCTTGGAGCTCTACAGCAACGTCAGGCACCTCACACCTTGGGATCGGTGAGCGATAGGAAATGACAGAGAATATTTGAGAGTCTCTGTGTGCTGAAGCAAATGTATGCTTGTGGCTGTAGGTAGTCTTCACCTATTTGAAGAGACGCTGAAGCAGGGAATATTTGTAAGAGTAAAGTATAGTAAATGGAAACTAACAGAAAGAAAATTATGAGCGAGATTAGTGTGGTGTGTGTCAATGAGAGAAAAATTTTTACATTAGGAACACATAACCTTTAAAATTATGCGTGTATTTTATAGTTAACGAACTTGAAATTCGCATTTGTTCCTTGCATATGTTGCCTTTACATCTGTGAATCATGCTAACATTCTTGTTGTAAGAGCGACCTCGTCCGCTGTTCACGCAGGCAAAATATTACCGGAGATTTAAGAATAATTTTATACTCAGCCCTCTCAGTAACCACGCGAGTTGTGAGTCCTCAAAACGAAAGCAATAGGTTTTGTTTCCATATTTGATGAAACTGAAAGTAAAGAAAAAGCAATTTTAACTTGAATTTAAAAATTCAGTAAAAGGAGATCATGACCATTTTAATTGAATTGCAATGACGAATAAAAATCTGTTTACGCTCCTACAAAAAGTTTAAACATTAAATGTCGGAAAAGCGGATATTAGAATTGTTAGGTGGAGCCGTGCTTATATCATCAGTACTGATATTAAGACTTTTATGCACGCCTTCCCGTTTTCTGCAACAAACGAACGTGGTTCTTGCAATTTCGCCAGAGTAACTTTTCATTGAAATCAGATCTTCTTCTTCCTTTTCGAACCGGGAACGATAAGGCACACCTGTTGTACAATTAGTGCCAATACGGGCACATGTTTTGTGTGCTTCTAATAAATTTCGAGTCTAATGGTATTCGAATGTCTTCTAACGCTCATGTTTCTCAGGGTGTTTTATGTCAAAGGTGTCACGAAACCTCATGTCCTCGTACAAGCGCTCATTTCAACGTGGACTCAGCAAGCGACTTGCCGCCTGGAGCAGCAAGCATGACACGCTCAGGCCTGCCTCTGCGCTCGGGCGTTGCGAGCGCGGCGTAAACAGGGCGCGTCTGTGTCACGTTCTGCTAATAAGCCCCTGCGCTACTCCCTCGTGCCTGGAGGAGGGACATAACAGGAGTGCTCGGCGCCGTCATCAGGTGTCACCAACTCGCGGTCGCCAGTTTTGACTGTCCCACTCATCAGCTCTGGCGACCTGCACACTGCGCAAGTTTCAACAAGGGCGGGGCCGCGTGCCCTACCTGCCTGAGGAACACGCCTGTGCCACCACGCGTTTTTTTCAAAACCGCGAGAGCAACAACGATGTGTTGTACTGATGCGATTTTCTTACCTTTGAAATTGAAACAAAGTGTTTTAACTAACTCACATTTTTCATTTCAGACGCACAATATTTCTACAGTGTGACGTACCATTTCTGAGATACGTTGTTGATTACTTGTATCATGGATTTAATAATCTTGGTTTAAATTTATGAACTCATTAAACGAATTTATGTCCTTAAGGTTATGCTACATAACATAATTAAAAAACCCCACTTTCTTGTCAACCCTGTACTGAAAATCCTGGAGCAAACTTGGATGTGACTGCGCACGTATTGAGGAAACGCCTTACGCATAGATACGATTTCTAAATGAGTTTTAATAAAAATTTCTCTCGATCCATTTTTGAAATTTTTTGAACTGTTTACTCAGTCCGGAAAATGAACAGATAACCACTTTGGAATCGGAAGATCATTACAAACTTGTCATAGCTGCCTTCAACGGGATCATTGTTCATAGCTGAACAATGTAGATCAGAGCGGCCTGTGTAGTTGTTCTGACGGGCAACTCTTAACCTCAGTTTTTAGCCATTATTGATAATTTCTCAAGTAGGAGAACATATTTTGGGAAATGATATTTAATTAATTTGTGAAATACTTTCTCACAATACTCTATACCTGTTTCCCCTGAGTCCACTGAGCTGCATTCTGCGGAGCTGTGCGAAAATACTTGTCTTATCAGTAGCGCGGAAAGTTTCAGCCGACAGCCAGCGAGTTATTCCGCGAAAATTGCCGCCTTCTACCCTATGACCGAGGCATAACGACCCAGTCTAATTAATGATGCCTACTGAAGTGACGTTGCTGTGGCGAAATAAAAGTATGTATATAACTGAGAAAAATATTTGTCGCGAAAGCAACACACTTTCGTAAGTCAACTTGTCACAAAACCGAAGCACCGAAGTGCGTCATCAATATGGAACTTCAAGCAAGGTTTTGTGGCGCACTTTTGTGTGTCATCGGCTGATAGGACACACATTAGTGTGCAAGCAATAACACACTTAGCGCAATTCAACACTGTTCCACATAAATATTCCCCTTTCTCAGACTGGACTGTGAATTTACAGATAACATGGAATGAATATAAGAAAAGCATCACAAATATTAAGAAGTTTCTGGAGAGAATCACACTACATTCAAAAATTCAATGACTGCTCATTTCTTGAAGGAAAATTTTTCACTGTATAAAATACAATGATATTTTTAACCTTCTAGATCGTTTGGAAATGCTGTCAAAAGTGACACACCCAAATGAACAACCGTTCAGCACACACAAGTCGTCAGAACTTCTCTGAGTGATATATACGTTATAAACGAGTAAGAATACCTGAATAAAATATCCCAAATTTTTTGTAACATATGTCCTTCAGATGGACAAAAGATTTCAAACAAAATTTTCAGCGCTTTATCCCTTCTCTACAGAAATTTTTATCTGAACGATAAGCAAACTATTATTAGTAAAATAGGCTGCTGAGTTAGGATGTTTGCGCGCTCTCGTTGTAGATATAAATTCATGCTATAGATTTGTTTGATTTACTTGTCTCTTTCAATATTATGAGGTGTATAAAAATGCAAGGCTACAACTATTATATTTTAGCGAGCTCAAATTTAACAAAGAAATTATTAATAAATACTTCCATAAAAAGGTAACAATATGAGCACTTTAAAGTATATTTCCCAAGTTTTTTCGGAGTTTGATTGCTATGGGTGTGACGATCATACTTAAGAAGGACAGTTCCACAACATGGGGAAAAATGTTTTTAAAAACAAGGATGTTCCAGCAACCACAGGGGTGAAGCCAGCTCGGCTGCTAAATTAACTGTTTGCTTGAGACAATTGCCGCGGAGCGGCGGCTGAACCAAAGTGTGATAGGCAGCATTTAAGGAGTTAATTCCATATATCATCTGATGCGACAGGAAGTATGCTTATTACGTGTCCTGGTCGCATTGTTGAGCGACGCTGAGAGCATGACGAGCTCACCTCTAGTGCTTGGAAACGAGTACTTAATTGCGCTTTCGTTATTCATCAACAAGGACGTCATCATTTGAGTGTCATAGAAGGATGGCCACTTTAAATTTTATGGACTATGCTTTATGAATTTTACTGGTTAAGTTCGTGTCGGGTAAAATTAGAACTTTTCAAAGGGGAAGCTAAAATTATTTTTGCCTTTCAAGGGTACTTTTGTTTTAGTCTTTAGCAATTAAGAGAAAATGGCAAATAACACATTTTGGTGCCCTCTGTCAGCACATGGTTACTTAGAGCAGCCTCCTGCGCTCGGTGCGTTGCTGAGAGTCGACTATCTGCCCTAAATTAAGCAGTCAAATGTTAGCTGAAGGAATTTTTAAAATCTCTTTCACTGAGAAAATAAGTGCACTCGTTGAGCTGTCAACTCTCCTGTGTGTCTGTCAAATTTCTAATTTCCGAGTCCCGAACTGAAAAATGTGACGGATCTGAGAGACGAAGTGATTGTGTTCTAGTTTGCACTAAGTGTAAATGGAAATGTACTATTGTAATTGATAAATGTACGTATTAAAATGTTTCATTTTAGCACATGTAGAGGCCAGAGTTCTTCAAGACAAAAAATTTAATTCCTTCATAATTTCCACTATGATTTCTTGTTTCAGTCAAAATTTTTAATAAGGCAAATATTTTCCCCATAGTTAGGCATATTAGAGTAGTGTAAAGCATACAAAAGCCGCACACTTTCGTGTAAATGAAAATATGACAATTTTTATCAGCATCCAATGATGGGACGCTAGTAGATATCAGGTTTCGCAGACTTTGCAGAGAGTTGAAAATCCAGTCTTCACAGGGCTTTCCTAATTTTAGCCTAAATTAGATCATTATTTCTGATAATAATACCCACACTGACAAAAATCTCCTGACGAAAAATTTAAATTTTCACCAGCTTCGAAATTTTCCGTGCAAACTGAATGCATAGGCAATTATTCACAGTGAAGTGTGTGAATAAGTAAAAATCTCTTACGTGCGATTCGGTCTAATTAACACACAAGTGGAAATGCACAAACAAATGAAACTCTTGGATAAGTAAAGCAGGCATAGAATTAAAAGAAATATTGTACGAGTATATTTTCCAAAAACGCGTTCGCTCTGAGGAGTCGAAACAAATTCGAACATCTTTGTAGCTCAAAAAATTGCACAAAGCGAACGTTAAAATGAGCAGTTGAGTGTAATATCCATTTCTCTGTAGGGGCAATTGTTGACCTGTTTTGATAAATTAAGTGCAAAAGCGAAATCAAAGTAAATGATAAAATTTAAAGAACTATTACACTGAAGACGTTGGCAGAAGTTGTGCCCTGCCGTCAAAGTGCGAATGATGACCACCTCTGATGACTCAGCAGCAGGTCAGTGACAGGGACTTCGCACCCAATTTGAAACGAAAAAAACATTGAGAAAACTGTCAATGATATGTTCCGTTATTCGGTATGCCGCAGCTGGGGCTTTTCAGTCTTTGGAAAAGGATTTTAAATCTGATCTCATGCACGGAAAAAGCATATTTACATTACAATTAACGGTATAAACATCAAGTAAACTGTTCTACCGATGGAAACTACGACAGAGAATTTAAATAATCTATCATTCACTCGTAACATGAAAGATCAAATAAAATGTTTGAAAAATACAAACTAATACGGCAAACTGGCATGATAAAAATTGTTACTGGAGCAACTGCTTGTTGACTACAGACAACCGATGCGCCCTGAGGCGATAATTTACGCTATGAATGGCCTTGAAATCGACCAAAGATTCTAAGTAAAATTTAGCTTTCCCGATATTTTAGAATCCTTCATTGAGATTTTAAAGGCAGGTCTGTCGTTCTTGAATTCGAAAAGTTAAACTGTTTCTACTCGGCTAGCTCAATGCATAGCCACCACGCATCGTTAAGTACGTGATGTTATTCCGAGTCCCTTCTATGCCGGCCACCTCAGCTAAGATGTAAAAATGATCTTGATTGGTCGATGTACCAATGAGATGAAACGGCATTTCCTAACTCATGACAAAAGTCGCTTCTTCTTTGCATCGCTTCTGTCTGCGCATATGCTGATGTTCTGTTGAGTTTTGGCTGAGCAAAGCATTCTGCTTCACACCTGTCTGCTCGGCAGCGCTGTGACGCACGCTGAGAGTTTACGATGGCCGGAGTTTGCGATGGCTTGGGTTGTCAAAGCAGGGAATTCTCTGGATCCATTTTCTGTAAGGAGCAATATGAGGCAGAGTTGTCCAAAAACGGCTTTGAAAGCTTCAAACAATTGAGTTAATTACGTGGACACTCACTCATCTTCATTGTTATCCACTTTTGTTACATGATAGTTAATAACTTCACCCTGCAAATGTGTTCGGACACTGTTCAAAGGGTAAAAAATTGAAATACTGAAGAAAGCCTAAATTGTGAGCAAGGAAAAGTTCAAAACTCATCACACAGGAGACAACAACTAGAAGGCGTTTGTTTTTCAACATATTTGAGCTGTTAACGATACTGAGAAATTGTCAAAAACAAATTTCTGGTTGAGTGATAAAAATTTGTAATCAAAACGGCCTCTGTAGATTATTTCCTAGCAACTAAAGCAAATATTTTTTAGAGAAGTTAGGAGAAAAAAAATTTTGGTTTGATTGGAACTTCGTTCGATTAAGTGACTTCCTTGAAATTCATGTTTCAGATTCAGATAATTACGAATAAGTTCTCCTTTTCAGAGGAGATAAGTTCAACTTATTCAAAGGTGCAAAATTCACAGAACTTACCACTCGTTTGGATGTTTCGAGTAGCCGACTCTACGGTTACATGTGCGGTTTACTGGTCGGTCTGACCAGGCACCTGTGAGATGGTATCCTCATAGCACGCCACACCGACGAGCACTTTAGTCACACCTGGGTTGTGTCACGGGAACATCTAGGCACCTGGGTTGTGTTACGACAACTTCTAGACACCTGGGTTGTGTTACGACAAATTCTAGACACCTGGGTTGTGTCACGGAAACATCTAGACATCTGGGTTGTGTCACGGGAACATCTAGACACCTGGGTTGTGTCACGGGAACATCTAGACACCTGGGTTGTGTCACGGGAGCATCAAGACACCTGAATTGTGTCACGGGAACATCTAGACACCTGGGTTGTGTCACGGGAACATCTAGACACCTGGGT